>VXAD01001926.1:0-252560 GCA_013399195.1 Dicrurus megarhynchus | reverse complement strand
TGAGCCGCAGCGGGGGACGTGTGCTGCCCTCACCTTGCCTGTACCGCCACCCCCCTGCCTGGATCTCGAGGCTGGAACCTTCTCTCTTGTCCGCGTCCTCTCACAGGTGCCCAGGCCCGTGGCAGCTACACCCACCACCTCTCCTCCTCCCAACCCTTTTCGGGCCAGAGATTATTTATTACGCAGACGGCGTGGGGTGGCGAGGGTCGGGCAAAGCAGAAGGAGGAGGAGGAAAAAGAAGGGGCTGCCGAGGGCGTACGCACAGAGCCCGTCCTGTCCCTCCCCAAAGCGAGCCCTCGCCCTGTCCCGGCTGCGCGAAAACAACCGCCCCCCCCTCACCCCCCTTCCCCCGCGCCTGCGTGCGGGGCCCGCGGACAATGGGGATCGGAGCACCCGGGGAGCCAGCGAAAGGCACGGGCCGGAGGGCAGGGGCTAGCGGGCTGCGCTCTCCCTCTCCCCCGCCGCAACCCACCGTCCCGGCCATCCGACGGGGCCTCTGCGCCGCACAGCGCGGCCGGAGCGCAGTTCTGCCCACCCCCCTACAATGCGGAACACTCACCCGTTCCGCAGCGGGCCCCGGACCCTGCGCCGGGCGGCAGCGGCGAGACCGCCTAGGGGGGCGAGAATTGCAGGCAGGAGAGCAGTCCGGCCGGCCGCGGGCAAACGGCCGAGCGAGCAGAGGACGGCGCTGGGCGGCCACGGACCGGGGTGCGCGGGTCGGTTTGGCTGCCGGTGCCGGTGCGAGGGATGGGACGGGACGGGACGGGGGAGGCGGGGCCCGACAGCTGAGAGGATGTAAACAGAGCGTCACGTGCCCCCGCCCCCCGCGCGCGGGGCCGCCGGGCGAGGCGAGGGCGAGCGCTGCGCTGCTCCGCGCCCGGCCCTGATTGGCCGCTCGGCGCCCGCGCGACAGCCAATGGGCGCCCGGCGCTCGCGGCGCTCGTCACTAGTCGCCCTGGGGTCGCGGGGGGCCCGCGCGCTGTCTCCCCCCCCCCGCCTCCCTCCCCTTCCCGCTCCCCGCCGGCTGGGAAGCCCTGGAAATCCCGTGTCCTCGGCTCTTTAATTTCCCGTGGGCCGCCGCGCGTGGAGAACAGCACCGTGTTCTCGTGTGGACGGGCCGAGCCGCGGGGGGAGGAGCGGCAGCGGCGGCGGCGGCACCGCGTGTGGGCGGCGGGGGACACGCAGCCGCGCCGGAGGCCCGGATTTAAAAACACGCGCAAGCTGCCCCCGGTGCCCGTCCGAAGTAGCTCCGCTTTCCCCGGGCTTCCGCGCTCTGTGGTATTCTCGCCTTTCTCGGGGGACGCGGCGGCTCTGCAGGACCCTTCCAGGGCCTCTCGCAAGGGAGGGGATCAGAAAGTTCCCCCCACGCCCCCAGAGAAAGGCCCTTGGGCTTTGTTGTCGAAGTTCCGAAAGATAGTTTGAAAAACTACGGGAAGGAAGAGAGGTCACGGGGAAGGCTCAGAGAAATCATTAGAAATGTCAAAAAACGTCTAAAGGAGGGCTATAAAGATGGTAAAAGGCTTAGAAGAGGTGCCACATGAACAGCTGAGGTCGCTCGGCTTGTTCAGCCTGGAGAAGAGACTGGGGGGAGACCTCACGGCAATCTGCAGTTTCCAGGGGAAGTGGAGGGGCGGGCACCTGATTTCTTCTTTCCTGTGACGAGTGAGGGACCGGTGGGAATGGCATGAAGATGTCATGGAGGTTTCGTTTGGGTATTAGGAAAAGATTCTTCACCCTGAGGGTTGTTGAGAACTGAAACAGGCTCCCCAGGGAAGTGGTTAGGGCACTAAGCCTGACATAAGTGTTTGGACAGCACTCTCAAACCCCATGGTGTGATTCTTGTCGTGGTCCTTTGCAGGGCTGGGAGTTGGCCTTCGGTGATCCTTGTGGGTCTCTTTCAACTCAGGGTATTATATGATTCTATGAACTTGGGAAAGAAGAAGTACTGTGGAAGGAAATAGACATGAATAAGTGGAAGTCAAGGAAGCCTGGGGCCCCAGTGCAGACTTGAAGCCCAAAATGATGAGGAATGTTGGGTCATTCTGAGCCCTGGTCTCATGTGAGGTTTCTAAGGCATTGTTTCATGTTTGGTTTGGCCTGGAGGAATGATGTGAGATTTGGAGATCAGTGGGAAAAGTAGGCTTGGCTGGTGTTTGGGAGAATTAAGAGTTACACAGGTGTCAGGACTTGTAGCAACTTGGCTAATGTTTTCATTGTGGAAAGGAACGAGAAATGCCTGAGGTCAGTATCAGAAAAGGGATGACATTCACACTTCAGGAACAGTAAGTTCATATTCACCAAATGATCAGGCAAAAGATGTAGTATGTAAGGATTTCAGGCTAATGGATATGAAAACCTGAAGATCTAGAGTGGATGTTAAAATAAAACTAATTAGATAACTTGTAGACATTTACAATGATTATTTAATCTGGAGTGTTGTAAACACTGAGTGTTTTGTGAAATGCAGCTGAGAGGCATAAAGTTTTGAGCTTTAGCCAAAGTTTGAGTAGTGGTGGAACAGGATTTCTAAGTAAAGGCCTTGAGAATTGAAGAACACGAAAGCGTAGCTGGTAAGAGGCCAGGAGTGAGTATTACTCTCTTGGGGGGGCAGGATTAGTTAATACCTGGAGCACACAGTGGCTGTAGATGGCAACAACTGAGGTGAAGACAATTGGCAACACACGGGGGAGAGTTTCTGTTAGGCTGGGACTCAGAAGTAAGTCTGTCAGCTGGACTGAGTGATTCAAATAGTGCTACTAATTGCCACCATATTGGTGATGTAACTGATGGCTCCTTGAATGAGAGAAATAGAAGGGAGAATAAACACATAAATTCAATTTTTACGTTGAAATATGCCTTGCATCAGTAAACAAATAATTTTTGCTGGCTTCGAGTATTGAAAGTTTGTTTCTATTAAGAATTTTTAGTTAGATGTAATAAGTGTGTATAATTCCCTGTCTTTTGTATGTATGAGGGTTTCCTGGCTTTGATTCCTTCTCTTTACATCACATCCTAGGTATTCTTGTGCCTGACCAACATGTAGTCATAACCTGTCAGACAAGGTGCACTTAATCCGTATTCAGTCAGGACAGGAGTTATGGCCTTGTTTTGCTCATTCAGTTTTAAGAGAATTTTTCAGATAGCTTTTTTTTTCTTTTGTGAATTTCCATGCTTGAGCTGATACTATTTTTTTTTCCATTTGCAGTGAACATGGACATACAATTAGGAAAGCCATTCTGCCATCTTCTTTCAGAGCTGAAAAGAAGCTTCAGCATTCAGGTCTAGCAGAAAATTCTACTCGAGCATGTGTGGTTTCTCCAAATCTGTTTTAACTCCTGTCCATCCATTGTCAAAAAAGAAGTAAGGTATGTATTTTCTGATGCAGTATGTAACTTCTGCATCTTGATGTGAAAGATATGTATTGTCCCATTATTTTAAATTCAAGATGTGGATCATTTGGGCAACCTTTGTTTTCATTTGAATGTAAGTTAATATTCTCCAGAAAAGCTAAAGTATTATGTGACAGGCCCATCAAAGCTCCGTATAATCTTGCTGAGTTCAAATGTTTCACACTTAACTGAATGAAATTGAAATAACGAAACCTACTTCTTAACTGAAGCACAGTGAACATCCTTTTACCCTCATAAAACAATGGGCTAGGCTAAAGTTCCCCCAACACTTTATTATTCTGTGCAAGTTTGGGGTTGTTTCATTTTATGTGCAGATTTAAGTGTAATTTACTTTTTCAGTATTTTGTCCTGCTACTTGGTCAATTTTTCATGATCATGCAGATAAAGTCTGAACTATGTGGAAGACTCCAGTGAAACTTCATTCTGTTCTTCTGGTGAAGGTTATAATATTCAGATATCTAATAGAAAGGTGCTCAAGACTGCCATATTTTGGATAAATTCGAAATTTGCTACCAGGGGTCATTAAGGTTAAGTATTTAGACTTAACTGTTACTATAATGAACAGAAAATTGGATATACACAGTAATTTATAATTGAAACTGCTTCAGATAAAGATCATGACATAAATACTGAATAGGCATATTATTAGACATATTTAGTTTCTTATTTATGTATAAAAAAAGTTGTCCTTTAGACTCAAGCAGGATATTGGCCGTCCTAACAATCGCAATGGCTTAAAAGTAGAGTGGTGCAAATTACATTCCCTGAATGCAATCCTGTTGGCATAAAGCTAACAAATAATGCATAATTTGCACATCTCTAATTAATGAAAACTATTTATATATCATTGCATTTAAGGTACCGTGGTTTGAATCAGTTTCAACTTTATGTTCTCTGTCGTTCAAGAAGCATTTTTAAATATTTTCAAATGCTACAGAAAACATACAAAACAAGTACTAAAGTATTTTTCTTTAGCATTTAGACATTTTTAGACATATGCCATTTTCTTAATCTAATAAACCTTAAGTTTGTAAAATTTTTGGTGGTGCTTAAGATGATACTGTTTAAAATATTTTTTTATAGTCCGCAATGCAGTCTAATTTTAATAAAGTTGTGACAGTATAATGTTTTGTAGGATTTCTTAAGGTTTGGGTTATTCATACCAAGTAAAGAACTTCTTTACTTGGTTGTTTAGCTCTGGAAATTCAATGCAAGGATAAGGATATTAGAGACTTACACCTTATCTCTATTTCTGATTAGTTATTTCACACTGTGGTGCCTACATTTGTATGTTGACACAGCTTTTTAGAAAATATTTATAACTCACTGTCATTTTGAAGTAGTGATCATTTTCTGATTCTTCTTTTTTTTCTGATTCATTTTGCATGTAACTAATTTTTTTGTCTAGTTTCCCCAATCTTATTAGATTCCTTTCCCCAGAGAAATCTCATCCTGTATTTCTGTTTCATCTTTAATTATCAAGCATTTTAAAATTATAGTTGATTTACTATATCTGTTTTATATACTCCCTCATACTGATAACTTCCTGACACCTTTCATGCACCGAGCTCTTTCTTTGTCTTTTTAATTTTTCTTTTCATTGCCTTCTTTCTGTTCCTTTCTTTTTGGTAGTTTTTCTTTCCTGACAGGCTTTGACCAGTTGGTTTTACACGTGTAGAACAAAAAAGATGTGCTACAGAAGTAGCAGTTACAGTTTTCAGATGTTGTCCTCTGCTCTCTACAACAGATACCACTTCTGGCAATTGGATACAGTGAGCATGTACTTCACGCTGTGTCACACATTCCATTGGCATAGCTTGTTTCAGGAAGAGGGCCTGAAAAGGAGCAGTGATGCAGTGGCTTCCCTTGTCTTGCAGTCTTGGTCTTCCTGCAACAATGTATTACCTCAGAGAGTAAAAGTACTGTATTATTGAAAACATCACAGGTAATGCAAAAGGAAAAGTAATGAAATAACTTCTGGAAAGCAGTTTAATTTGTCCTTAATTTTTGGCCTACCTTTCATATTTTTAAAAAAGTTTTATTTTTGAATTCTTTGCTCCCAGATGTTTGAATGTACCTTCTGCCACTCTCATCTGTATCCCAGCAGTCATCATGCCAATTCCAAAGATTTGTGGTAAGTAGTGGTCAAGTTCCCAGGAAGGGAACTGGATCATCCCCCAGAGAGTGCCAAGCCCAAGCTGAGTCCCTTCAGGTTGCATGTACAGGACAAACACACCCGTAGCTAAGCTGTAATGGACTGGGCAGGGTGTAACCTGCAGTCCCAATGAGTGGCCAAACACCAGCCTGGTGAAACATCATCCATAGGCTGTTGATGTGGCCTCTGGAACCAGCAGCTGGGCAGCTGCGCTTCTTTCAGGTGTGCTCTGGCTCTGAAAGCAGTTTAGTCACATTCATACAGTGTTGCTTTGACAGGTCAGACTTCAAAGATTTCACCTGTAAAACTGGTGAGAGCTACATACACAGTCTATAGCATCTTTGACCTTGTTAATCTGCGGTTTGGATAAACAAACCCAGCATTACTGTTTTAGATAAAAGTGGTTGTATGCCAATTGAGCTTTAGATCAGAACAACGTTTCCCAAAGCTCCAGAGCTAGGTGATTGAAAAGAGTGCCTTTAAAAAGAGTAAATCAACATTTACTGCAGGCCTTGTCTATGTGCCAGATTACTTCATTGAGCATTCCTACTTTTTCTTTGAGATCTGCACACCCTTTCCCCTCTCTAGCCCCCTTCAGAGAGGCAGTTTATTACTGTAACCTTCCTAAGGCATTTGGAGTTTTTAGGGATAGAGATTTTCATTGCTGTAAATTTTGAAATGTGCTTTTCTCAAACATGGATTTCATGAAGCAATTGAACAGTGTTTTTAATGCTGTGCATCACAATCATACTTCTCTGAAGCACACCAAATGAAATGCATTGGGGTTTGAGTTACATATATTTATTTGAGATACCTGTAATCTATCTGTGCATCCCACCTCACATACCATTTAAGGGGTCACAACTTTTATCAACTATTATTATTACAAGAAATGTGATACAACGGTAGGAAAAACACCTTCTTTCGATGCCCTGAGTAGGCAGGAATAGCAGTGATAATCTTCAAAAGTGATATGCCTGCATACAGCTGGTTAGGAGAGTGCATGAGGCTTTTTTCCCTTGCCATGAAACCCTCTGCTAGGGTGGGATTAGCACTCTCAGCCCCTCTGGACCAGTTTTTGGGAGAGCTTCTGGCAGTGGGCAAAGCATGTTGCAGAGCCAGAAGTATTTTAGTTGTCAGAACATAAGCTGAGTTCGGTTCAGATTTTAAAACTTTGAAAGCATGTACTAGAAAAACACCAAAACAACGAAATGAAATTTTTACTTAAAGATGCAAATGAGTGAATGAAGTGAAGAAAGAAATTAAATGGAATCTGTGGCCATAGATACTGGTCTTAAGGATGGGTCTTTCAGGATCAGCTGTTCGGCCTTCTTCAGATTACTCTTCCAATTTCCTGTGTGTTCCTTCCTGTTTTTTTCCTCTGTTAAGGACAGGCTTGAGTTTGTAGCAACAGAAGGGTTCCAGTGGCCTGTAATCACTGCTAAGTGCTTAACCAAATGTTGCTCATAAATACAACAAACTGAGCACATCTAGATAATGATCTACTACAAAATCTAGTCACACAATCAAATTTTAAAAAATCTTTTAGAATTTGGTACTAAGGCAAGTGTCAGTTATTTAGATTTCATGTGTATTACTTTTTTATTTTTTCCATGACCTGTGATGGAAAAAGAAATGTCTTCCTTCAGTATTTTCTGCTTTAAACCATTTGTAACTTGTCTCAGAGGTATATTAGGATACAAAATGAATATGTAAGCAGAAAGTGTCATATATTATCACTTCTGTCCTCCTTATTGATTGTAAACTGCAAGCACGAGACATTCTCCATGGAAATATGTTGATTTGTCTCTAGATGTAGCTGACAGTGAGTCAACAACATACTCTTTATGTCATCCTTTCCTTAAATCAATAGGGTGTTTTTCTAAATTTACAATGTTCTTTTTTTAGAAGGAACACAGTCCTTCAAACCAAGAAGAATTACATACCACCATGGTTAATACTTTAAAGACAGTCTCTGAGCTTCCCTTGAATGAGTCATTGTCACAGTCATATTTAAGGGACATTGCTGTATTTATAGCAAATAAGCAGCAGAAATATTATTCTGAAAATAATAAATGTTTTCACTTTATTTTTGCCTGTTTTTGTTAATCAAATATGGAACAATATGTAATTTAATTTATGTGAATTAAAGTTTAACTTGTGGAGCCTCTCTTCTGCATTTGGCCTGATAATACACTGTAGTATATTAGTGTATGCAGTGTACACTAGTCCTGTTACTGATAGTCAGCTGGCCTACGTGCCATAATTTTGGAGGCTTTAATATCAACTGATTACTAGATACCTAGTAGACTCCAAGTGCTCTATTTCTTACATGCAACTTTTATCTTTAAGTAGGAAAGATGAGGAAAGCTATCTGCATGTTGTAAATGTGTCAAAAAATGCTTCTAGTTCCACTTCTAACACATTTAATATTTTGACAAAGTGAGAAGGTTATGTTTATATATTTTTTTCCCCTGAATTTAAATCTCTTAATCAGTAGGATTGAGTTGTTAGAGACATAAACTTAGTCTTATTTTTATTGTATAAAAGCATCCTTTATCAACAGACTACAAAAAAGACAAAGAAACAATTTGTTTTATAGATACTAAAGAATACGTTAATATTAATTAAGTTCTTTTTACATAATATTCTCCAGTTTAAGTAATTTTGGTGAGACGTGGACAAATAATACATTATATCCAAGAGTCTTTCCAAAAGATTTGTGCTTAAGATGCAGCATGCAGATTGCTCTTGTAAAGTCTTCTAACAGAACATAATCTTTTCTTTCCACCTCGTCCAAACTCCGGATGCTTTCAAAAAAAAATACATTGCTATTTTTCTCCAAATTGGCAGAGGTTTAGCACCTTTTTTTTTTTTTTTTTTTGCTTGTTTTTGCCTTTTTGGATGATGCAGTTGGCTATTATTAAGTCTTTGATATGTGTGCAGATGGCAAGGGCACTAGAAGTGAACTTCATAACTGTGTCTGAGGAGCACATTATTTAGTAATTTAGATGAAACTTCATTGTTAGGAGAGCTGCAAAGTATCTCTAGAGCAGGTCTATTCTCAACCAATTAATTAGAGTGCTTTCCTAGAGTCCTCATCTGCAGTTGTACACCACAGGCTTAGGTATATAGTAAAAGGAATTAAATGGCCTTAGTATTCTTCCATTTTATCCCCTGGCTCTTGAAGCAATTGTGAGAAAGGTAAAATTTTTGAGATGTTAGTTAGGTAAGATACCATCGCTGAAATCAATTAATTGACAATAGCTATGGGGAACAGTATGCATTTCTCTTTTTGGCTAGATGAGTCTCTCTTTGGCCATTTCTCCAGCTGTTTCCCCTAGCACTAAGGGCAAGATCTTTTCTGCCTTCAGCTATTCTCATATATTCTCACAGCTAGACCCTTTGTTGTGGGCAGTGGGAGCTTCATGCAAAGTTTATTAAAGAATGCCTCCTGTTGAGTCACAGGGTTCTGAGGGTGCAGAAAGATCCCCTTTTGCTCTCTAAAGTCCTTCTTAGAGAGGAGCCTGGGTGTGGCTGGATCCAATCTTAGCCCCAGACTTTGTCAACAGTTTATATCTAAAGGATTATATATGTGTAATTGAACTTTGTCCTGCAAGATTAAGGATGGAAGAACAGATATATTTACATAAATATATATGATTTATTATGATCACGATTAGACAAAAATATCTTAATCAGATTTACTACACAGTATAGGAGCTATAGAAACTATTATAATAGAGTGTATTATGAAACAACGTTGAAGCAATTACATTAAAGCAGTTGTATTAAAGCTAGCAAAAACAATTATTAAGTAGAGATTGATGTTACTCACCCATACCAATGACTATGGGCAAATCTCTTTTGCTCAGCCTGGAGGAGTGACCTTGAGGGACATCTCCACTCATGTGAGGAATCTCCACACATACACTCCAAGAAAGGATGTGTTGGAAGACCCTGCTGTTAAAATTTGGGACTGGGCTTTTACAGGATAGAGTGACTGTCAGTCATATGTCTCTAGGCCAGCCATGTCAGTTCAGCAGCTTTAGATAAGTTGTTGGTAGTATCACTTGTTTATTCCTTTATCTGGGTATTTTACCAGTCCTACCACATATTCATCTCACTATCAGGGTGCTTAATTTTGGGATTGATGAGTCAGACTGCTTTCAGCTTTATTCAACACCAAAAGCAGTATGATGCCTCCATCTTCATTTACCACTGGTAGCTTTGTGAATAGGGCATTGTTCAAGTTGTTTTACTCCATTCCAGGCAAAGCATCCTGCAAGTGCATGTGCATGTTGGAGGAAGAGTGACTAGCACATTTTGGAAAGGTTCTTAAAAGCAAGAATGGCTAAAGAAAGAGTGGAAAAAGAATGCAGGAGACTGAAGGCAAATCTTGTAACGGAGTATGCTCATAGTGGTAGATTTGAGCTGCTCCATGCACAGCTGTTTGCATGATATGCTGAATGCTTTCAGGGGCCTCACTGCTAAGAGAGATTCTCTTTTGACAGGAATTGTGGCCGCTGAGTATCAGCCAGCAGCAAGAGAAGAACTCCGAGGCTAAAGGTGAACCAAGAGCTGAGAGCAGCCACAGCAGAGGATGAGTAGTGCTCTCATTGCCAGGGCACAGTCTGATCACACCTGAGCTGGAGAAGTAAAGGAAAGTGGTAATAGCAACGGAGTTTATGGAGAGATCATAGAGCAAAAGCAAAGCAACAAGCCAGAACAACCATGTGGGGATGGGGATGGTAGGTAACACCTATAGGACAGAGCAGCCTGAGGCTCAGTGAATCTTCTCAGGCCATGGGCAGGGCTTGTGAGTGTACTCTCATCAGGACCATTACAGCCTCTTGGTACACTAGACCATGATGTTGAGCTTTTCAACTAATCAAGCCCAAATGGAGCTCTTAAATGACATTACTTGGCAGGCCAAAATTTGCAGTGAATACATAATTACAGGGTGTAATAACCAGATTAAGATTGTACTGATTTGTCATGTTTAAGGTATGCCAAGTTAAAAAGCTTCTGGTAGCTTCAGCAGCCTTAGGTAGGCATTTGGTCTCTTGTAAAAATTATGTCTTACTGTTGTGATAAGAAATAGGTTTGTGATCTCTCTCATTTTTTAAATTTGTCCTAATGCATATATCTTCATATGCAAGACAAAGATGAGTAAGTTTGTGCTAAGCCTTGAGCAAATGCTGAAGGCCAATGTTTTCCCCTTAGTGCATACTGGTAATAGTGGAAGATCTTGTTAAAGCCAACTCGTTCTTGAGTGCAACTACAGGACTGAACATTCTGTACTCCAAAAGATCTGCATGAGTGCCTAAATCTCCACCCTTTAAATCGTGTGAAAGATTTGTATCACAGTGAGACTCTGGAAGAAGTTGCCCAGAGAAGGTGTGGATGCCCTGAACTGTTGAGGGCCATGGTGGATGGGGCACTGAGTAACCTGGTATAATGGGAAGTGTGCCTGCTCATGGCAGGGAAGTTGGACTAAGTGATCTCTAAGTTCCCTTCCAACCCAAACCATTATATGGTTCTATGTTTGTTTCATCTTGATTCTTGGTAATTCTCAATTTTCTACTAACCTAAAGAAATAAAAAAGCTAAATAATCAACTATTTGGCAATAAAAAGCTATAAATCTTCATAAGGGTTATATGCCTTTAACTGTATTACCCAATCTCTATTTTTTCATACAATTACATGAAAAGAAAAAAAATAAAAGCCTTGAAAAAACACATGAGACAGTGTGACAATTATTTTGCTAAAGTCTGTGTCTTCTCGAGTGAAATAACAGCCTGAAATCAATGGGGCAACACACAAGTGTGAGGGTACACCTTACATGGCCTTCCTTCTTGGGTGTGTGTTGAGCCTTTCAGTGGCAAGAAAATCTTCAGGGGACCCCATGTGAGAAAAGTATAAATGTTTTCTGCTAACAGGATACTATATTGTAATGGTGGCAGAATCTGGTCCTGGAACAATTAAAATCTCAGAATATTAAAGAAAAAGAACACAATTCTTTGTTTTACATGCTATGTTTGTCTCTGAATGACTTGATAGCCTGCTACTGAAGGAGGTAGAAAGACAGTGATAATACAAACCTCATTTTCCTTCCCCAAGGTAGGAACTGTATTTAACTGATGTGCTTTTTTGCATTTTCTAGTGTGTAATTAATTGGAATCTGCACCCACAAAAATGTTTTACAGCATATAGGTAGCAACGTGTTATTGTTAGGGAATGCTCACTAATTATCTCTATTGGACTTCCTGTTTTTAAAGTCTGTATCTAGGTAATTTTTGGGTGCTTCAGTGCTTCACATAACTATTTCCTATTGGAAAAGTAGAACTCACAGCATACTCTAGATCACAGGTAAATCTAGCAGTGGCAGGTAAACATGCATATTTGGATTGGGCCAGCATCAACTTAGGTCAATGAAGAAAGTTTATACTTAAGTCTCACTTTGGCTTCTAAGTAGTTGTAGTTGCAAACTCTGCTGATTTGACACTTCTCTGAAAAGAAGGTTGATGCTGTAGAATAGAAAATGAAGCTCAAGAACTTTCTGTGAAAAAGTGTAGAAAGGAGCAGGCTGCTCAGAGAGGTTGTGGAGTCTCCTTCTCTGGAGATATTCCAAAGCTGTCTGGACAGAAGCCTAAGTAACATGCTCTAGAGGGCCCTGCTTGAGCAAGGAGGTTGGACTAAATGACCTCCAGTGGTCTCTTCCAAACTTTCGCATTTGGTGAAAATAAAAGGTGCTTTTTCTTGTGTTTTGTTTCACCTGAATAAAACAACTTGTATTTTTGGCATATAATAGAGAACTGAACACATAATGTACACAAAGTTATTAGTTAAGACCTATGAATAGAATTACATCCAAGTTATTTAAGTCTCTAGAGCAATAGAAGTCATTAGGTACTACCCAGCATGTAAATAAACACATAGGTCAGACTTGTGTGACAAATGAAATTATTTGGTATCCAACTGGGTTCATGGGGATTCTTAAAATACATCTGTATTAAGAGTAAAATTCCATAGATATATTAAAAAAATAGGTATATAATACATACAATGGCAAAGCAAAAACACTCCGCAGAACTCAGGCTATTTAATCTTGCTCCATTTTGTTCATACATATCTTTTAACATTAAAAAAATTAGATGAAGGCTACTGCATAGCTCTTCATGAATAGATAGAATATTATCTTTTATGATAGTATTTTGCCTTCCAAAAGTTGCCAGAATCTTTAGATGAAGTTTTAGAATATACAAGAAAAAGAAATAACAGTAGTTTCCTGAATCTCATCTGTAACAAGGAAAGAGTAGAAGCATCTTATTTTCTGAAATAATTCACAACAGAAATTATTTTAGAAAGCCACAATGGAAAATGCATCCTAGATACCTAAGAGTTTTTCTGAATAATTTTACAAATATCACACTTCCTTGGATTCTAGTTTAGGATTTTTTCTTCTCTGTTATGCCACAGAAGCAGCTTTTGACTGCTTAATCCTACTTTTTCCCAGATACTTAAAAATTTCTGTGAAATTTTCTGCTTGGAACTCTTGGGCGCTTTAGACCTTGACTGTCAGAGTAGCTTCAGTTTCTTGTGTAATGTGGGTATGCTGCTGTTACAAGTTCATTTAGCCAAGTGACCCTGAGGCTTTTTTCATTGCCTTTCATTTGGTACCATCTGCACTATCACTGACATTAATAAAGTAAATGTACTACCTTTTTTTAATTCTAATTTTCCACCTGCAGCCAAGAAGGATCATTTCAGGCAATGACAGTAACTCATCTTTATTCTGATGTTTAAATGTAAGAGAAGTCTTACAGACCCCTCATTTAATTCATTCACTGACCCTCTTCAAACATTAGAATTTATTTTGTTACATGTTAATTAGTTTTCCACAACAAAGACAAACTAAGTATATGGTTGTAGTGTTTGTGTGGCTATTTAAAGCTAATTTAGCTGTTGCAGAAGAGTGACACCATTCATTGCAATCAGAACTGGGGAATCAAAACACAATCGGATACTGAGAGTCCAGACTGTAGTAAATACTTGTTTTGTGACTCAGAGCTGCAGGCGACTGTAATGTCTGAAGACTTTTATAGTTAGAGGATGAAATACACTCTTCATTTCATAGGAAAAAAAACCTACATGGAAACACATAAAGGTAAAGACCCAGCATTTGAATAACGTTGCCTTCTCAGTGAGTCATGATGTAAACCTTTCAGCATGCTAAGATATAAATCTGACCTGCTCCAGCCAGCTTCAAAAATTTCAAACCAACATACTCAATACCTACATATTATCCAAAGCCATAAAAACTTCAAATATCAATTAAAAAAAATATAAATTCTGATAATTTTCTTTCTTGATGGTTACTATTTAAACAATTCTAAATATTCTTAGGGTTATTCTAGCACACTTTTTTTTTCCCCAATAGTCATGGGGTCAGTAACACCCAAAGATGGTCTTATTGCAAAGTACAATAACATCCAAAATATCTTCACTATTTCTCTGCCTAAAACAGAGTGTAAATTCTTTGGGAACAGGGGATGTCTTTGCATGGGTTTATTACTGCATCTCACCTATATAGCTCAGCTATCAGAATGTTCCCTTTTAATAGATCATTTAGCTTCTGACCTCACTGTTGTAGTCACCTTTCTGCTGACAGCTCTTCTGATTTTGCAATTCTTTTCAGAAATATAGTCATTGGTTAGCGCAAAGGAAGGGGAAATTTATGTGGGACTAATAATTGTTACTAATTTTCAGTGAGAAAGCCCTTGGATCTGTCATAAAATAAGATTTCTATTTGACAGGAAATTCTCTGAAATACCTTATTTAAGTCAGCACCGTATTGAGGAAATTTTATTAAAATTCTATATAGAGATTTGTGTTTAGTCAGCTTCCTGCTGTTGTTCTCTTCCCATCTGGGACATTAACACCAGAGAGCTTGATTTCTTTCGATACTTTTTAGAGGTTTGTTTTTTTTTTTGCAGTGTAATTACTAGAGCAGCAATGTAATGTTCACAGAAACCAAAAGCTCCCAGACCTGAAACACTACCAAATGACTGTAAAGAACCTAAACTAAACTGGTGATACGAGTTTGATAGGGGTTCTTCCTCCTTTAGACAGAAGATAGGCTCTGTTTCTCTAAAAAGACTTGGCTTTGCCAATCAATTCATATAAATACCTTTACCCGTAGAGAAAATAAGGGACTATGGTATTCATTACTTCTGCTCTCTCTTGTTATATTAAATACCGAAGACTTTAATGGAAGTTGAAGGATAATTTCTAATACAATTAAATAACAGTGAAGTAATGATACTTTTCATTCCCATAGCTTTGAAATGTAAAGATAATTATTTTCCCAGTTCTCTGTAGAATAGGCATGTGTCATTAGCCTTTGAGTACAGTGAAGTACAACAAGGTTAAACAAATTTTTCAGAACTAGAAAAAAATAAGGAAAACCAAGAATAGCACTCTTATTTCTTGTCATCTTGTTCTGTTCTGTTTTCACA
This sequence comes from Dicrurus megarhynchus, assembly GCA_013399195.1. Classification (NCBI taxonomy): domain Eukaryota; kingdom Metazoa; phylum Chordata; class Aves; order Passeriformes; family Dicruridae; genus Dicrurus; species Dicrurus megarhynchus. The sequence continues at coordinate 237,473 of VXAD01001926.1, read as the reverse complement.
AGATCAGCCTTTATTAAGTTCTCATCTGAAGCACCTTTAACAGGTTATATCCATGAAGAATTTAAATTAGAGGCTTCTAAAGTTTATTTAGGAAATTAACTACCAAGACAGGGGATATAAAAAGCATTGCACTGATGATGAGTTTTGTCAGGTATACATAATTTAAATTCCTTGTCATGCTGCTTGCTTGGATGCAAATTTCTTGTGGATTTTCTTCTCATGGCTGGAGTGCTTACCAAAACAAAACCCAAAATGTCATCTTATAGGAGAAATACCTAGGTTGTGGTTCTTAAGCAGAACAAGTTTCCTGCTATTGTAGGGAACCCGAAATACTGGTAGTGTCCTCTGGTAGCTTTTGCAGTACAAGCCTTACATTTTTCACAAGGTGAAGGAGAATGACCTCTGATTCATGGCATGCAGGGACAAAGCTCTTGGCTTTTCTTTGGGCCCACTTTTACTTGCTTGTGTCTGATTATGAGGAGTTGGGCAAAACAGGGATACCCAGCATTTATGTTTTTTTATTCTTTGGTAGATCTTACCAGATTTTGTAGACTTCAAGGTGAAATTGCTAGAAGCAAAACAGTCTCCTGGCAAAACTGTATGATAGATATCCAATCTAGGCAGCTTTACAAGAAAAATAAGTCTTACAGTGTTGTTTTTTTTTTTTTTTCCTGTGGGGGAAAAACCCAACCAAACAAAAAGCAGCCTTAATATTAAGCTGTATAGCCAGTATACCAAATGGGGTTCCTGAAGTGAGTAAAAAATTACAGTCCTGCCATTTCTATTTAGATTTTTCTATAGGGAGATCATATTTGGATGAGTTCAAAAGCTGTGTTCATGAGTTTTTTCAATTTTCTTCTACAGCAAAATTTAGCTGTTTTCACCAGGCATCACTGCAAGTTGCCAGGAAAGTGTCAGAATTCTTCTCAGTAAATCAGTTTCTACAAATTTGTCCCAGGTAGAAAAAACATTTGCAAAGAAAATGAGTCTTATGACCAAAGGGAAAAACAGTAACAAATCTAGTGATGGGGAAAGAAAAACAGTGTTCTTGCTAAAGGCCATTTAATTTTATCTTTGTAAATTTTTAAGACTATTATTTATATCCTTGTAGGAAGCTCTACTGTTTACTGATCTAATCATTGGTAAGAAAAAATGCTTTATGACCTTCAAAATATTTCTGTGGTAGATGAGGATAAAAAGGTTGCTACACTCTATGAAAGATAATTTCTTCTATAATAAAATGTTTTTCTTCTGTATTCTTATTGCCTATTTTTCATCTCATAGGTTAGCGAGCTCTGCAGTCCATGCTTAAATAAGTCCGTCCAGTTGCACCTTGAACCTTGAAAACAATTGTACAAAATCAGTTCTTCCTTCAAGCCCCAAATGCCACTAGTGAGGCACACTGCCAGAGTGGACCCCAGCCTCCCACGGTGTGACAGATCAGAGCTGCCTCCCTACAAAGCTTCATTCCTACACTTGCTCCCCATAGTGGAAACACTAAGGAATATTCTGATTAAATACTAGAGTAATTTCTGGTAGGACTTGAAAATAAAATCTTTTTTTAACTTATTTTTTCATGAGAGACTGTGTCATGGTAATTCAATTTTAGGACTGTAAACAAGTAGTGCTCTTCTGGCACTGGCTCCAGATATATTACAGTTTGGTTAGCAGACTCTACATCTTGCTTGCCGGAGGTCTTAAAACTCTACTGTTAAAATGCTTAGCACTGTAAGGAGAGGAATGCCTGGTACTTCACTGAACATGTAGACCATGCTTGAAACATCTCCAAGATCTAGTCTGAGGTTCAAAGCAAATGCTGCATTCTTAATCAAAAAAGGAATTGTGATGTTGCATTTGCATCTATCTCTTTGTTGAATAAAGCACTCTTGGGAGGATTCTTATTTTGGGAAAGGAATGAATTTTAAGAGATTTAGGAGAAATCTTGGTACAGACAAAGAAGAAAAGAACTAAAAGCTTAGACATTGCTTGGAAAACATGCATTCTATAAGAACACAATTTAATAATAGAAAAAATGGAACTCTTTATTGGGATGTGTTATATCTACATCTAATGTAACAGACCTGCATCCAGAGCATGTTGCAAAACCTTTGCTGCTGGTCTATCTTCTGTCAGAATTGATGTGGAGGGTTTTCTGAAAACTTATGCAGTAATCTTTCCATTTTCTGTGAGAGCACAAGCCCACACTCAGAACTTGCAGTTCTCGAGCTAGTCAGGCTTCTTGTCCAGGGACTTAGTGAAGGTCACTCAGGATCTGTATCTATAAGGCACACTAAAATGTGTCACAGATGAGAAGAAGAAATATGTAGACATTTCTGTTCATTTATAAAAGGATTGTGTCTGCAAGCATAATGCCATTAGTTTTCTTTCTGAGATGTTTTCTAAGTAGAGAAATGTCAAAAGGGAAAGCCCTGAGGGAACCATTGTGGTATGATTTCTTTTATATTTAAAGATAGTGTTCAGGAGAGGCAGTACACTTGTTAAAAGGGTAGGTGTTTTAATCTGAAGTGAAAAATGGAAGGCATTCTGTAAAAGACTTGAAAACAAATTCATCACTTCACACATTAGGCTATGTAGAGATGAAATTTTGGCACAGTGTTTGAGGATAAATGGCATGTCTTTTTGATCAAAGTTTTTGGAGATTAGCTGAATATTAAATATGTAAATATACTTGCCTCTAACAGGTATGTAATTGGCAAGAATGATCAAAGTATCCTTTCAAATCTCTAGACAGATAGTAAGTATGTATTTTCCCGTGTTCCGAATTTTACTTTTTTTTTTTCTTTTTACAAGAGCCTCTTCATCTGCTCTTCTTCAGGAAAAAAATCACACTGACAAAAAAGACTTCTTTTGAAAAGCTTAAAGAGGAACATTTGCCGTGATATATTGATCCTTTGGAAGCAGCTGATAGTGGCAAAGCCCACTCCATCACTTAGGAGTCTGACAACCCTGGAAACAGGCTGGCCAAACTGCATGAATCTGATTTTTGCATTGCTTACATCCCTGTGCTAGCAGCTGTTATCATAGTATTAGCCTTCTGTAGTCCTCATGTAACCTCTTGAAACTTATATGGGCTTCATGCTCTTGAGATTACCTGCCAAATATTTAAAAAAAGAATCATCATCACCTCTCTCTTTCTTTTCGTTTTCCACCTGGGGAGAAAATAGCTTGATTAGTTTGGGTGATGGTAGGAAGCTGGAGGAAATCCAATCATGATTTTTCAATCTGAAGGGTTTATTTCCTTTCATTTCATTCATTTCCATTCAGCTGAAGGTAATGAGGTTATGCAGGTCTGATTTCAAAGGGCACAGTTTTGAAATGATGGCTTTTCCTTAGGTACATTATAGCTTTAAATTGGTGATTTTGATGAAGTTGCATAAACTAGAGTATAATGCAGTTTCTTTCCCCCCCCCAAAGATATGGTGGCTCAGCAGTGAAGACATGCAGTGGTATTTTTTCTTTTTTTTTTTTCTCTCTCCCTACTAAAGCATACAAGAACAGATCTGCTGAGTAGGAAGTGCTATTTTTACATAATCACTTTTCAAACCAGAGCCTCACTGTAGACATTTTGAAGACACCAAACTAAGCATTCTAGCAGTCACTTCTCCACCAGCTGCAAAACTGCATGTACAAAGCTGTAGTGTAGGTCATTTATTAATTTAATAGTCTCCTCTTTATCTATTCTGCTGTCAACTAGCTGAAGTATTTCCCAATAAGTGTTCGTCACATTTCTGGGGTTAACCATCCAGATATTCCTTGCTCACATACAAACAGCTTATGATTTCAAAAAAGAAATTTTTGAAATTAAGGTATCTAAAAAATAATGTAAATGTGGTTATTTTGTTTTGAAAAGTCTTTTTAATTTACTGGGATGCATTACTATAACATCTGAGCATCTAATTTATTTTCATAATCAGCCCTTTGAGACAGAGAAATGTTATTGTTATCCTCATCATTCAAATGAGAAGTGTTTTGCTTAAAGCTGTCCAGGGCCTGCATAAAAGGGGAGATAAAACCATCTTTCATATTTCAATCTGAATTGTTCAAATGCTAATGAAATAGCAAACATGATTAAAGTGCTTGTTTACAAGTTGATGCAGAGGCATCTCTTCCTTGACCATCCAAGTGACTTCCATTTGTCTCGCTCTTTTTTTGACTCCCTCCAGCTGCTGCCATTGACCCGCACTTTTTCTGCTTTGCACCAGTGTTTGGGGCAACATATTTTTCCCCATGTCATTGAGGCTAAATTTCTCTTTTCTCCAGGCTCTGCTACAATCTGGGATGACTCTCAGCAAGTCCTTTCTCTATCTATTGTTTATCAAAAACAAAGAAAAAGTGTTAAATGAAAGACAAACAAAGCCACGCCAAACATATTCATAAATCATAGATCCAATAAGCGTGTAGTAAGCATAACAATTCAAAACATTAGTTGAAAGCCAACCTTTTGGCTAGAAGGCATATCTTTTCAGTAAGTTAATTACTGCTTAAGATATGGATGCATACAGAAACTTTCTTTATAATTTCTGCAGAAGTTTTCATGTAAGAACGTCTGGCTCACATGAGGCAAATTAACCTCTTTGCATTCCAGCTGGGTTACACTGTGTTTGTGATATACAGCTGACATTAAAAAAAAGTGTCAGCAAAAGTAGTAAGAAATATAAGGTATTTTGAAAGATTTCTGCCACCCATTCCTTCCAACATGAAACAGAAGAGGGTTTTTTTTTAATGCCTGAGAGCAGTCTCCTTGACCCTGATAGCTCAAATTTCAGAGCACCTGCATAAGTTTTTATAGCACCATAGCAAGGGACTGCAGGGCCCATACCCAGAAATGGGCTTTGAGCCAAGTTCTAGTTCAGTGACTTACAGGCTTTGTGGGTAGAAATCAGAGTGTACTTAAACTCAAAGCACTTTTTATTTGTGTTAAGAGACCTTCACGTCTCAAATATTGTCCTTATTAACCTTAGAGTTTGAATTAATATTGCCCCATAGTTTCCAATTAATATATATTCTGCCTATCAGAACATCTGCTTTCCAGACAAATTAGCCTTTGCTTCCTAGCACAGTCCTTCCTGTTCACAGAGCAGCCTAGATGATGCCGAAAGTTGAGATCATTTTTAGGCCTAGCTGGACAAGGACTTCTCTCATCTGTGACCAACAAAGTGTCTTGCTGAGTTCTGAAACAACCAGAAGGAAAATGTACAGAAAGTGTCAGTGAGTCATTTGTGTACATGCCTCTGGGCATTCATCCTTCTCTCGGAAAGGCATTTTCCCTCTGATCCACTGAAGCAGAATGAAATAGTATTTTAATTTTAGGACTGGATGTATATGTAAACACTATACTTTCAAATTGTGGAATTCTGATACAGACATTATTATAAGCCAGTAATTGGCTATGCCAGTATTCAGGTAAGGAAGTGAACTCACACTGGATGAACAGGCAAGTGAGTGCATCCTACTCTGTAATGATATTCTGAAAATGACCTTGAAAATGATCCAATGGGCTTCTGCTATCCAAGGAATAGATATAAGTCACTGCACATCCCCGCCTTGTAAACACACAAAGAATTACCATGTTTACATTCTGATATCTAAAGTTAGGTACTCATCTACAAACCTGAAAAGCTGGATGCTTTGCATAGTATGAAGATCATTGGCTGCTATATTCTTTACATCCTTGTGTAAAAATAAGTGTTCTGCTGAAGAAAATACTTTCTGTTCTTACTATTTGATGACTTACCCACATTTTAGATGTTTTCTTTTCTTACGTAACAAAGTTTAATCAATTACCTCAATGATAATTCATTATTTTTGTAAAAAGAAATGTATTATTTTACATAGTTTATTCAATAATATTTCTTTTTATTGCATTTCAGAAATATAAATGATTCCAAACTTTGTCTGATAGGTTGAATTTAAAAAAAAGATTGTTTACTCACATTTCTTTCTTTTTTTTTAAGAACAGGCTAGAAAATTGCTAGTATGCTACACTGAAGAAGTGACTATTAGAGGATCTGGTAACATATAAAACATATAATTATGCATTGCTACATTAATATGTGAACTCTCCTGTTGTATTGCTTTCCCTGAAGACCCTATTTCTACCTGAAGAATAGAAATGCAGTAATATTATGAAGTAGCAAGTCATTACTTGGTAAAAAAGAGTTTGTGAGATAACTTAGTTTTGAATCTCAAGATGGACAATAAAGTTGTTTTCATGTGTGAAGCTAAAAGATCATTACAAGTGCTGCTAAAGTTATCAGACTTTGAAAAAAAATGCAAACATTAAGGCAATTGCAATGAAAAGCTGCTCAGAAGTGTGAGGAATGCTGTTTTCTTTGTGTTTTCCATGGTCATTTTATTTCAGTTTTAGTGATAGTATTCATTTTGCTTGATTTATAGAAAATCAGAATTTATAGGTATCAACTTAGAGGCTGTCTACCTGTTAAGCTCTTTGAGATGGAAAAAAATGTTCAGAATCCTTATAAAAGATTGCAGACTTATAAAATGAAAGCATATTTTTCTAATAAAATTTTTAAAGGACAAATGTACTTCCAGCTGTGTCATATTTCTATAACTAATGATATGCAAAAGGCTGGCTCCTCAGCTGATGAAATTCAGTATTACTTGATGCTAGTAAAGCAAAATCCACATAAACACATGGCTCACTAAGCAGAAAAAGTCTGCAGTGTGTTAGCTAACCACTAGGAGAAATGAAACCTAAAACTATGCAATTAATAGGTGAAAAATCAAAATTCTCTTAAGTTGTTCCTCATATTCATCTGTTTTGAAGGGAAAATAGGTCTTCAGATCTAATCGTTTATTTTCCCTCTTTGTTTACAAGTGAGAACTAATTAATTTACTATTTTTCCTAGTAAAGGAGCTACTGGAATGAAAGAGCAGTTGAGAAATACCTGACAGATGCTGCGCTTGGGATAGTTCAGTTTGCAGTAAGCTTTTGATTAGTAATGTGAGATGTCCAATATCCTAAGAAGACGAGAGGAATAATTTCGCCTCGCTTTCGAATTGTTTACCGATCTGCATTTTATTGCGGCATGGAATGCCCCCTGGTGGCGCACAAGCTTTATGGCAAGTCAAACTCCTGGAAAAATGGGAATGATCAGTTGGATGTGCAGCCGCTCTTCCGCTCTGATTTGTAGCTCAGAGACAGAGCTTTTCCAGCGGCCTACCGTTGTGATAAATTTTGGCAAGTGGCTGAGGTTAGTGGTGAGGCTTTATTCAGAGCTGCTTTGAAGAGCTAGAAAGCTCCTGCAGCCCTGCCATGACTGAGTGGTACTGCCCTTGGAAGAGGTAAGAATCCTGCTAGTGCCAAAGCAGATTTAAAGTCAGATTGTGCTCTGAATTCCTCTACCATAGGACTAGAAATAAAAAACATATCTTATTCAGAATTTAGTCCTGTGTATCTTTATTGCACACAGAGGACCATATAGCAAAGAAAGAGCTTATCCTGGTAATAAGCACAGGGGCCTGTCTTTAGCATTTTTTCAAAGTTCATCTCAGCCTGGAGCGTAGAAGTTGAACAGTTCTGTTGCTGCCAGAGATAAGAATTCATAAAATTATTTTTAAAAGAATTTTCAAAATTATTTGCTTAACCTTATTAATGTTTTATATACCTAATACATTTTCTTAAAATCACCTGTTGTGAATATCCTTCAGTCTTTTTTTAGCACAGTTATTGGAACCAGATGGTGTAAATATTTTCTTTACCCCAACAGGTAAACACATAGGAAGAAGAGTAATCTAGCTTGTGTTTTGTGAAGATCTTAGGTTTTTTTAGGAGATGAAAAGATGATTGAAAAGATGATGAATAGAGAATGGATATAGGCAATCTCTTTCCCTATCTTCCCCCCCACACTCCCCTCCAATCCTATCTACCTGATAATGTCTCTCTTTGAAAAACTGTAACTAGAAATAGTCATGGAAAAAGTAAAGAAAAATATATGAAGTGGAAACGGACTTCCAGAAGACAGTAGATTTTTTGCTCTATCTATCAAAATGATAACAGAGACATACTTGCTAGATAAATGGATTATTTTTTTTGACCCGAGTTGTTAAATACGGAATTTATATATAGCGTTATAAATCTACTGGCTTTCTAATGTTCCTATGGCAAAGACCGTCATCTTTAAAAGTTTTCAACCTTTACACCCACGGCAAAGCACCAAGTATTAGCAAGACATAGAAAGAGGAGGAAAAGAGCCCCCAACATTTATTACTTACACAATTCCAGCAGGAAGGAAAGAATCATGGATGCATGAAGCTTTTTAAAAATTCAGACATTCTGTTTTGTTCCACTCCAGCTGTATTTAAATACTACTGCTGCTGAAAGGTGTTGAGATTATTCAACATAAACTGATCTAGACATTAAAGAAATTTTTGCCTTTGGTTAGATTGTTAGTGACAGTGTTGTGGGTTGCAAAGGGCTGATTGTGAAATCAGGCGAACAACAATAATTCAGAAAGTTCATTTTAACATGACAGAGCTGACTGGAGGCTCATTATAAATACCAGTTCCATATAAAGAAAGGCAGAAGGGAATTGACTTCAGTGTTTTTATTCCTGGAAGTGACAGACACACACACAAAGTGAAAATAAACAATGAATAAATAAAAGCAACTCTTGCTTTGTAGAAGGTCAAGCTTGTTTCACTCAAAATTTTGATTTAAAATTGTTTAAAAACCTCACAACATTCTGGGTACTTCAACTTTTACATCCCTTTGACTGAATACCATTCCATATATTCAGAGAACAATCTTACTTCAGATCACGACTGTTCTGTTACTGTGAGTACCCTGCTCATGTCTTTTAAGATCTCTCAAAGAAATTCCTGTGAAGGCCCCATTTTGGCATTTAACCTGAGATATGTCAACTGGAGGAGAAAACTACGGTCCATTTTTAAGTGCCTGACTGTACTTCAATTTTTAAAGTCTTAAGGTGGCTCTCTGCCAGAGTACTAAGTGTAGATTGCCCCGTACAGCACATCTTAGGTATTTTAGGGGAGGCACTACTTCAGTCTGACTGCTCTGAACTGAGTAAAAACTGCATAGCCCATAAGATGAAGACAAGACAGACAGGATACCATTTCAGAGCCAACGCAAATATGTTATCAGCACTGCATGTTCTCTACACGTGGCAAGTGAATAGTTATTCGATGCTGGCACAGTAATACTGGATGATGCTTTCTTCCTCCTGAAAGCATTCAGTGGTTTTGTAAATGTATAAACATCAAGTAAAAAATGTGCCGTACTGAATGATCCATCTAGCACATTCCCAAGCCATTAACTCTGGTTATTTGTGGGGAGGAAGACAGGAGGATCTAGCACTTCCTACCTGGAAAGTGTAAAACTTGCCAAGAGATGTATTTGAAGGCGTTCAGTATTACCTATGGCAGGCATGAGGCTCCAGAGATCAAAGGCATATATTCCAGAGTTATGTGGATGCCATTTGGCATGGCAATTTGAGCAGAATCTGAAAACTCAGGAAGTTACTGGGATAGCAGAAGAGTGACAGATTGACTCTATGGTAAATCCCTTAGTCAAAGGCGATCCTAATAAGCCCTGAAGAGACTAACTCGAAAAGGTTAGGGGAAACAGAAACTCATGGCACACATTAAAGTTCAAATGAGTAATTGTCATGTGGATTCTATTTTGTGGCTTACCAGCTTCTCAGGTTTGGAACAGAGCATTTATTTTTTGAAAAAGCTGGTTGCATTTATAGGGCATTCTGTCCCTGGATAATTTTGTTGACAACAGGTATGCAGTTAAATCTGCAATTTCTCAGACAGTACTGTATTGATTACCTTTCACCTTATATTGTATACTCCTTAAAGATCAAATCACCTAGAGTACATTAAGGAGTAAACTAACTTTTAATTGAGTGCCTTTTTATTATAGTAGGTAGTTTAGATTAGTGGCATGTCAGTGTGCGGAGTGTGTTTACAGCTTCCTCTATTACTGTGCTTCCATAATAACCATAATAACTAGAGGAATAATAACTAGAGGAAGGGAAGCTGAGGCCTTACAAAATAAAAAATAAGTAAATCAGTTTAGATAGCTATTCACTCTAGAGAGAACTTCATTGACTAAAATATGATTAAGTTAATGGAGTGAGGTCAGACACTAGTGTAACAATAGATACTTGTTTAAAACAAAAGAGTGTGCAAATCAAATCTGTGAAACAAAGAGAAACAAGGTGCAAATTTCCCTGAATCAGTACTGGACAAAAACAAAGTACAATATGAAAAAAATTAAGAGAATTACAGGTGAATGCAAAACAAAAAACAAAACCAAACCAAAAAAGATAAGGAAAATGCCCACGAATAAAAATCAGACTTATCTTAAAACAGATTAATATCAACCAGGCCAAAAGTGATATGAAAGGAAAAACAGAACTATATATGGTGCTCTATATGGTGAGTTGTACTTTAATCACAAAATCCGAAGTGTAGGAAGACAATATTCATGTCAATGATTGATTATTTTTATTGCTACCCAAGTCCTACCCTTAGCCCCAGCCACGTTTCTCTCTTCTTCACCTAGTTTTCCTGACCTATCTCATCTCATATTCTGTGGGAAGCAATGACCTTTGCAGGGCTCTCAGTTCATCACAAGAGGAGAGGAGACACGAGAATTGCCAACACCTTAATCAAGGTATTGATCTGCAAGTGATCTTCAAGGGGATGTGTTTTGGTCAGGGTTAAACTTCCAGTTTATGCAACATGCTCAGACCAATGCTATATTCATGTGACACCTTATCTACCCAGGACCTCAATAAAGGTGCAGTAAGGGTTCTCAGTCTGTCTTTCAGGGATGATGTTTCTCCTTCAGCCACTAACTGTACTAGGTCCCAGCAGGTGACAGGATGGAGGAGGAAGATGAATAATTTGGATTCTGCTTTCATGGACTGACTTATCTCTGACTTATCTGTGAAACAACTGATGTGTCCTCCCAGAGATGTTGCCAGCAGCTCCCGCTCCAGGATGCTTCCTACCACGAGGCCTCTGCCTCCTCCACCTCCTGTGAGCATCAGCTTTGTCAACATGCAGTCCAGCACTCCCCCAGCTGATTATTGGTAAAATGATTGAGAGTGCATTAATCCCCAGAGAATTTGCTTATGCAGTTCATCATGTTGCAAATTATTTTTAATGTCTCTTAGTCGCTTCTGGGCAGACTAATCACAGAAGCAGAACTGCAAAACTTACTGTTCCACTTGTGCTTCTTTGTTGTTCCTCATCTGCTTGGCTCTGTGTAAACAGCCCATGCTGATGAACATATGGCTCAGGCAGAGTGAGACTAGAAGGTGGGAGAACACCCCAGCAAAGCAAAGTGCTTCCTCCACTGGAATCATCATAGAACCATAGAATGGTTTGGGTTGGAAGGGACCTTAAAGATCATCTACTTCCAACCCCTCTGCCACCTTTCAATAGACCAGGTTGCTCACAGCCCTTTCCAGCCCAGTCTTGAACACTTTCAGGGATGGGGCATCAGCAGCTTCTCTGGGCAACTTGTTCCAGTGCCTCACCACCCTCACAGTAGAGAATTTCTTCCTGATACCTCACCTAAACCTACTTTCAGTTTATAGCTGTTGTCCCTTCTCCTGTCACTCCGTTGTCCTTGTAAGAAGTGCCTCTCCAGGTCTCTTGCAGACCCCCTGTAGGTACTGAAAGGCCACAGCCATCCCTCTGGATCTAACTGAGCCTCAGAAGAGCAAAATTCCTAACTAATTTACCGACAGTCAGAAAGCCTTTTATTTCCTTTTATATCAAAATATTTACTTTCTTTGTTTGTTTGCTTGTTTGTTTTGTTAAAAGGAAAAGTTAACAAGTAGCACAGATAATAGATGAAGGCTCCTACCTGGCAGCATTTTTTACCCTATGCACAGGCCGGCTGACTGGCTCAGAGATTCCCTTTCGGTGTCTTACGTCCTGTACAAGCTGCCCCTGGTACCCCAGCAGTCCCAATGGTCCTGTCTTGTGTTGGCTTGGAAGCTGTGCCCTGACACCCCTCTTCTCCAACCACACTATGTGCAAGGCATCAGTGAACACCCACATCAGGACCCTGACAAAACCACAAAATTCACACTGATATTTTTTCAGCCAGATCAGCAGGCTGGAGACATTAGCTTCTTTACAAGACCACTAGGTGGCAATTTAGTAGCCCTGTTTTAAATGTTTAACATATTTGATTTCTTTATTGCTTTAGATACTAGCTTGCGGAATGGCATATTGAATAGTATTCTGGAAAACCTGTACTGGTTGTTCCTGCCAAATACATTGAAATCTTTCTGCTTATCATACCTCTCCCAGATATTCATTAAATTCAGTGAATGCCTCTGAGCACTCACTGAACCCCTCTGGCCAGGTGGCAGGAAAGGTAATTACTGATTATAAAGAAAAAATAAGAGTCCTTTGAGCTCTTTCATACATACTTGGTGCAGCTAAGGCTGTATAGGAGTTGCAGCTGTGTATGCCACGAGGAGATTGACCCTGTCCACAGCCACAGCTATAGGACCATGACATAACTATGTGCATACATTGAAGGTGAATTTCTGTGGCAGCACACCAAAGGCAACAGAAGAGCAACTGTGGCCTTTGTTTGTATCTGCCAAAGGTGTTTGCAGTGACCCCACAATCCCCTCACCTTGATAACCATAGATCAGAAAGATTATATGAACCATTTTCCTATAGAATCAAAGTTCTTTTCCTAATTAACAACTATTGTATGGTTGTGAGAGGATTAGATTGCTGCAGAAAGCATTTCAGGTCTGGAAGATTTAGGACTGGCATCTAAACAGAGAGAGGGGAGGTGAACAACTCAAGTATATGTGTATGTGAGTGTGTACAGTTATTTTCATTACAAATACTATGTAATTGATAGAAAAAACACCACGAGGTGTATACCAAAACACATACAAAAGCTACATACAAGAGAAATATTTTGATCGCATACCTCTTCACCTTTGGGGTAATGTTAATTTTTTTGTCCTCTTGTTCAGTGTTGAGAGTCCTTATGGATTTTACTTAGCAGTGAAGCGATGCTGAAATAACTGATCCCAGAACTTTTGTGAAAACTATTCATAGTAGCACCCACGGTTAATGATTCAATAAGGAGGCTTACAAAGTATTTTTTCCCAGTGATCTCAAGTGACACATACTAAAAGTGGTGAGCTTTTGATGTGCTGACATTTGTTCCTGGGAAAAAAAAAAAGAGCAATATCATATTGTAAAATTTCAGCCTTCAGATGCTAAAAATAGGAGGAAAGGGAAGAAAAGAATTGCTTGAAGTCAGAAACCAACATAACAATATGTAATGCTTCTGTAGCTTCAAAGCAGGCTGACTCAGAAGCTAATGTTTTGGTGGAAAAGGTCAAGAAGAAAATGGTTTATGATTCTCAGTGATCTTTATATTAAGTGACTCTTAGGTTTCCAATTACCGAGCTGCTACCTGATGAAAAAAATTCAACCAGTCTGTTAATAGCAGAAAATACTGCAAATGAGTGCAGCTTAAAGTTGCAGGGTGTGGGGAGGGGGAACAGAAGAGATAACATGGATGAAACATAAAGAAAGGTTTTGTGAAGAGCGCTTCAATCCAGACGAAAAATAGAACAAAGGTTGCTTCCAGATAGCACAGTAAAGAGGAACCAAATTGATCAATAAATAACTGCATTAATAATAGGAATATTTATACCACTTTAGAATTTCTTTCTTTATACGTTTCCTTTCAACTGTGGTTTTAATTTTTAAAGGATCTGAGAAAGGGATTTCTCACTTAAGGTGGGAATATCTTAGCATTAAAGAGAGTCAGCTCAAGTGGGGGCAGGGTGAGGAAGGGAAGGTAGCTGTTTCCAAACCAGCTAGGAGAAAGGAAAACTTACTTCTACTTTTATGTACAGCTTGGAAACTGCACTAATTTTTATCAATAATGAATATGAAGGGAAAAATAGGAAAACAAATCCCAGGATTTATTGGGGTAAGAGGGTTTGAGCATCTCATCAATATATAAGTATCTGAAGGGAGAGTGACAAGAGAATGGAGCCAGGCTCTTCTCAGTGGTGCCAAGCAGTAGGACAAGAGACAATGGACAGACACTGATGCTCAGAAATTTCCACCTGAATATAAGGAAGAACTTCTTTACTGTGAGAGTTACCATGCAATGAAACAGATTGCCCAGAGAGGTTGTGGAGTTTCCCTCACGGAACATACTCAAGAACCATCTGCACACAACCCTGTGCCATGTGCTCTAGAATGAGCCTGCTTGAGCAGGGAGGTTGGACCTGATGACCCACAGTCCCTTCCAACCTGACCCATACTGTGATTCTGTGAATACATCAGAAACTGAAGAAGATCGTAGATTTCCCAAGTCGTGGGTGGTTTTTTTTGGATAGCTCGAGACCTTAACAGTTTTAAGAGTGGTGCTGTTGCTTTTCATGCAGTGACCTGATCAACAGCTGCGGGTTTCGTGTTTGCTCCTGTCACCTGCTGGAAATCCCAGTGCTATCAGCTGCAGGAGGGAGTTTACCAAAAGGTACTGAAGCACAAGAACATGCTGTGATACGTTTCGGTGTTTTGCTGCCGGCATTGTTCTACAGGGATTCTTTCTTTCCCCGTGCTTCAGTGAGGGCTCAACCAGCGCAAGGAGCCGCTGGAGCAGCCGCCGTGCCAGCGCCGCGCGCCCTCTGCCGGCCACAGGCGGGTACTGCAGCGCCCGCGCTGCGCTCCGCCCGCGGCTCTCCCGTGCTGCTCAGGATCGTGTCCCGCCTTCATCCCCACCGCTCCTTCATCCCCACCGCTCCTTCATCCCCACCGCTCCTTCATCCCCACTCCGCAGCGCCCGCAGGGCTTCTCACAGCCTAGCCCGGAAGGAGTCGCACCAAGGATCTTCCTATGGGAAACGGCTGAGAGGTTTGGAGTTCTTCAGCCTGGAGAAGAGAAGGCTCTGGCAGACATTAGAGCAGCTTTCCAGTGCCTACAGGGGGCCTGCAAGAGACCTGGAGAGGGAGTTTTTACAAGGTCTTGTAGTAGTAAGAGAAGGGGAAATGGCTTTAAACTGCAAGACAGTAGGTTTAGATTAGGTTCAGGAAGAAATTCTTTAATGTGAGGATGGTGAGACACTGGAACAAGTTGCCCAGCTTCTCCCAGAGAAGCTGTGGATGCCCCATCCCTGGGAGTGCTCAAGGCCAGGTTGGATGGGGCTCTGACCCAACCGGGTCTAATGGAGCATGTCCCTGCCAATGGCAAGGGGGTTGGAACCAGATGATCTTTAAGGTCCCTTCCAACCCAAACTATTCTATGATTCTACGATCTCCCACACTTTTATTGAGCAACAAGTAGAAGGAAGCTGAATAGAGGCTCCAGAGCTCTCTGGCAAAGCCATTCCTTATTTGACACTGCTTCTTCACATTAAGTAGTTGTTAATTACACTGGTAAAAGCTCATATTTGAAAACTTTCTATGAAAAACTCGATTACAAGCACAAAAAATATTTTTTTCCTTGTTTATTTCCCATGTGCAAACTAAGAAACTTCATGTTCAGTTATAAATAGTAGCAGTAGGAAACTACTTTCTATGTAAAAGTCCTAGAAAATCCTTTCAGAGAGAATTTTTCTTTCTTTCAGAGAGAAAAAATATTTTAGAATACTCCAGAGAGTATTCTAAAAATAGACATTTTCTTTAACCTTAAGAAACAGTATGGAGACTTTATTTTAATCAAATAGGTGGATTTTGATTCCTGGCAGCCATTTCTTTCTTTATCAACAGTTAAAACAATTTCATAATACTTTCTTTTTGAGAAAGTAATAATTTTCCAAACACTCTTTTTTTTTCCCTTTAAGCCAAGACAAATAAATGTATGTGGGCATTTCAAGACATCTGTCTTTAAAGCACCCACTTTTTATTATTTTTTTGAACAAGGATTACTGTTACTTGTTACCTATATTAATTTTTTCCTTTAAACCAAAAACAAGTAACCAACCAATAACCTCTTCCATTCCATATCTGAAACTCATAAAAAAATTCCCTCAGATGCACTGTTATCTAAATAACATACTTAAAACCTGAATTATGAATAGAAATTAAAGGCTATAGAGTAATTTTTTCCCCTCATTTTTGTGAATTATACCAGTTGTCTTCCTACTTTATAGCTGTCTTTTATCTTCCAGCAGTGACACCCCCATCTGACTTATGATCTCTCCACAGGAAGTCATTGAGTGACACAATAGAGTTAATGAATTGGTCTTTCACCTCCAAAAACCTGATCTAAATGCTAGCCTGAGATAATGAGCATGATGGAGTTCAGTAATGTCAGCAGAGTATTAACTTCTGTTTAAAGGAAGAATGAGCACTGGCAGGAAAATGGATTTTAAGAGAGATTTGGAGCAATTGCACCTGCATGCATTATGGCAACTCTAGCCTTCCTTCATTAGAGTCATATTCACATTATCCCTTTGCTATTTGAATAGAATTTGGCAGAGGTTTGTCTGCAGAGTGTATCATTTGTCAGGGATCTTTCTAGATATTTAAGTTTCCTGCCATTCTAGTATCTGAGCACTACACCTTCAGTATCTGGTGGTTCAATGTCACAATATATCTATACAGAGAATCAGAGAGGACCACTTAACCAGTCAAGGCTAATATATTTTATTGCAGACATACATAATGGCAACATATTTCACAGAAAAAAAAAACAAACCCCAAAACACTACCATCTAGGAGGCACTGGGTTAACTGCAGAAGTCAGCAGGACTGACAGAGTGTTTGTTTTTCTATCACAGAAAGGCCAAATAATAGCACACTTCACTGAGGAT
Source organism: Dicrurus megarhynchus (assembly GCA_013399195.1). NCBI lineage: Eukaryota > Metazoa > Chordata > Aves > Passeriformes > Dicruridae > Dicrurus > Dicrurus megarhynchus. The sequence continues at coordinate 220,639 of VXAD01001926.1, read as the reverse complement.
TGCTATTCCTGCTGGAGGTGGATTATTGGGGTGTCCTGGAGGCCTTCAGAGGTAACTCTACAGAGCATCTACAGAGGTAACCCCTTTGCTCATTTTTGGAGAGACTTGAAAGAGGTCAGCAACGACTCTCCAAGCACTTCATCATTCACAGACATATTGCAAACTGTCAAACCATTTGGCCAAAGACAAAAAAAGTCTTCAAGTTTGTTGGCATATTTGCACCATCTTTCCAGCTCTTCCTCTTTGTTGTTTCAGACAGATCCCACCTGCACTCTCAAAAGGTCTCAGTCTAAAATGGGAAGCTTGTCCCATGCTTCTCCCAAGTGCTTGACAGGTTTGTAGCTCTGCTAGTCCAGTGATGTCATTACTTATCTTAAGGCTACTTCAGAAAGTATGATAACTGATACAAAAACATTCATGTGACCACACCAAGTGCCTCCACCCACTTCCAAGCTTCCACAGGCTCTTCAAAACAATGGGGATGGTCTAGTTATCTTGTCAGCTAAGACAGTATTTCTCTGCAAAGCAGCAGCTGAGTGATAGACTGCAGAAAGAGCAGCTGGCTGCCAGTGAGCCATAGAGAGGCTGCCACTCCCTAGCTGCAGCTTCATCAAAAAGTCAAACAAAAGAAGAAAATTCCAAGCAGCAAACCCCAGAACTCACCACCAGCAAGACTAAGTCCAAAACAAGTAAAACCCTAACACAACAGCAATGGCAGCAGCTATCCTTTCCCCACATTTATCCACACAGAATTTCTTTCCCTGTGTATGTCCTGTGTCTTTGGGAGAGAGATGGTGATCTTCCTAACTGCTCCTCAAAACTGTAAGGGAGAACAAGGTTCTCAGAGTACCTGTGCTGTTGCCCTAACTGATTTATTTCCTTCACACAACAAAATTCAAGCTTTTACCTCAGAAAACCAACAGCAACAACAACAAAAACAAAACCAAACCAAAACCAGCCAACCAACCAAACCCCACCAAACCCCCAAACCCCAACCCAACCTAACCCAGACCAAACCAAAGGAAAAAAAAAAAAAATGTATCATGTATTTGCAAATTAACCACTGAAAAAGGCAATAGAACCCTGAATAACCAAAGGAAACAAGGATTTTAGAATAGTGAAATAATTGGTACCATCATGTGTACACTTAAGACACCACCTTTACCTCTTAGCCAAATAAGCTTTACTTTTTTCTGAGTGGCAGCAGCATCTGAGTAACTTGTTCCCTGCACAGTCGTTGGCTCCTCACACTCTTACACAGACTGACATTTATGCAATCACCAGTTCTGTATCTCTCTGACTTTAGGCTTCCAGTCCCAGCAAAATATCTCTATTGATTACAGCAGGCAGGTTGTAAACATTTACAGGCTGGTATTCTGTTATCTTAACCATTACCATCTTTTTTACTTTCTTCTTGGTTTTACGGTTGGTTTGGGTTGTTTGTTTTTCCTTCACAGCTTTTGATTCACCCCTAATAACAGTCCATAAACTTTGTCCTCCTCGTGTGCTCTCCTGCCTTCCCCTCCACAGCAGCCTGCAATTCCCACCAGAAGGCTGGTTCAGACCCTCACTGTTCACATGTTTATATCCAAGTTTATCTGAGCACAGACTATGCCTGTCTCTGATCAAAGGTTAATTTTAAACTTAAGTAGATGTTTGTCCCCAGAGTTTACATAGTTTATATACTTAGAAGACAAATGTTCTCTTGGCTTCTGTTATTCTATATTAAACAAGCCAAATTCTCTTTGGGTATGACCAGCAGGGAGCAGGCAGTGGTGTTTGTGCCCAGTCAGTGCCAGGAGCCAGCTGAACCACAGCAAACCCGCGCCTGAAGCCGGGCAGGTCTGTGTGTGTGGATACCTGCTCAGTGCTACGCTTACAGTATTTAGTCCTGCCCCTCAGGGCTTGTTTCAGCAGCAAGGATCAGCCCACATCCACCAGCTATATTATTTTCAGTCCTGGATGGCTTTGCTTTGGTCAGAATACAAGTGGAGAAAATGCATCTGGATGTGTGAAGCAGGACCTCAGTCTCTCCTCAGACACGGTCCCCAGTCACACCATTTAAAAAGAAGTTTTCTCAAACACAGCTCTTAAACAGATGAGCTCTCTTCTATTCATGGAACATTGTTCTTAAGACCATGTCCTTACAGCTGGTAAGGCTGAGCTGGTTTCCAATAGGTTTGAAGGTTTTATTTGAGTTTGGGGTTTTTTTGCCTGGGGCCCAGAGCTGTAGGTCTTGGTATAGATGACTTGCCCTGGTAGTATGACCTAGGACTTGCTCCAGATGGCATGAACAGAGCACTCAGCAGGGCACTGATGTGTCAAAATGTAGGCACCACTGAAATGCTGAATGAGGCACATAAGAAATGTCCCGTGCACCAGGGACTTGGTATCAGACGTGGGACATGCAGACATGCAAACTTCAAGACCTTCAGAGCCTGACATGAGCACAGCTCAGGAAACTCTGCTTTAGAGTGAATGTGTGGCGGAGAGGAGGAATGTAATGAATGTAATGATGCTTGGAAAGGAGTTATCTTTGCTTTTTCTGCCTGCCTATTCACTCCATTTGTTCTGTGCTCCAGCTGAGAAGGAATCTCTTAGATGTACCAGTACATACTGTCATGGAACATTTGCCCAGCTACATTAAGCTTTGTTGTAATTTTGTATCATCTTAGATGTATTTTTAAATTTTTTTCTTCTTTTTTTTTTTTTAATTTTAGTTTTAAAGGTGCATTATTATAAGATTTAGAGGAATTTTAGGCTATATGGGGAGTATATCAGTATATCAGAAGTTTGTCAGTTAGTTTATTTCAAAAGTGTGTGGCAGGTCTGTGGAAAGGAAGTCTCTTTGCCCTGTCCTAGCTTCACACACTGGATCTTCCTCTGCCTTCTGGAGTTGCCACCTTCCCCAGAAATTCATGGACATGATCAGAGAAGGCAGGATTCAAAACTGAGGAACAGGGCAGACAGAAGGATAAATGGAAGATCCAGCAAGGAAATAGCACAGCAAACATGGGTGGGTGGCTCCTGAAGAGAACAACATCAAAATCACAGCCAAAACAGGAGATGAGCTAAAAAATCACCCTTCCCTAAGGTTTGAAAGAGGGCAGTGTGGGCACTTGGGAAGTCACTGAGCTGTGAGTTTGAAATCCAGATTGGTCATGAAGGCTGCCTCTGCTGTGATACTTGGGACTGGAACACCCTCAAATTACCTTCTGTCTTCCCTTTTAGTTTTGAATTTTCTCAGATTTAAAAGTATGCTCTTCTAGTGTCTGTTCAGAAATAAACTGGCTTCTAAATATATATATAAAAGCCCTTTATTATTCTGAGAGTGGTTACTTCCAAAAAAGGAATTTATACAGAGCTCCTTTATGTTGTGGCATATTCAGGATGAGCATCTAAACAGTTCCAGAATATATCTCCAGTCCTTCTTGGTGCCAGTCACTGCAGCCTTTCACTGTGCTCCAGAAGGAGGGAACAGGTTCAGGTTCTGCAGCTCCATCCTGCTGCTTGTTTTGCTGAAGTCGGTTGACTGTAGAAACTGAGCAGACAACAGCTTAGAGTGGACTTGTTTATGCCTTCCTTCTATCTGAGCATTGTATATTCAAAACTGGATTTCAAAGTGTCACTGTCCAGGGTGTCTCATGTCTGGATATGCTCAGAACAAAATAAGAAATGGCAGAGCCACATTTAACACGGTGCTGTGGTCAGGTTAATAAATCTTGCAAGCTTTCCAAATAGTGTGGTGGTGTGCTTGAGGAGGACTTGCCTCCTCGAGCACAATGTCATCTTAAATATTCTTATGTAGCTTCTGCATCTTCAAAGATTTGCATCCAGTCAGCTGAAAACATGCAAAGATCAGGCTCATTTTCATCTGCAGAGTACCAAGTAATGTACCCTAAAAGAATTTGTATTTGTGCCAAAAGTACGTACACAGAAATAGTAGTTATATTTCTGAGCTTTAGGTTTGTTTTTTAGCAAGCTAACAAAAATGGCTTCGTTTTAAAATCGGCAACCATGTCTATAAAAAGTTATGATACACCAGAAACACATTAAAATAGCCTTATATGAATACACAGTATGTCTCTGGTGATAATACTAACAGTGTGCCTTGTGCACATGATTTTATTTGCATGAAGGGCTAGCAGAGTTCTGCTTCTTTTGATCATGTACATGGTGGAAAATTGACCAGATTAATGTTCTCTTGACAAACTGAGGTTTTGGGTACTCTGAGCAGTCTTTTAATGACCATTGTAAACAAATCCTATGTTTTTAGCTGGCAGTGAAATGGCTCTGAAGCTGTATACAGGAATGAAATATAGGCTGTGTTTGTAATATGTTGAGGATAGAAATAAGAGAAAGGCAAACAGTAATTTTAAACTATTTGTTGTAATTTTGTATCATCTTAGATGCCTTTTAAAATTTTTTTTCTTCTTTGTTTTATAGAATATTTCCTATACTCAAACTCAGCCACAAACCCCAGAGAATGTATTTTTAAACTTTCTTAAGAAGTGCAGTGTGCCCCGTTCCTTAGGGGAGGAAATCTGGCTCAGCAGTGCTGCCAGGTAGCAAAGAGCTCCCAACCATCCATCATTTAATGAAGAGGCTGCCATGAAGGGATACGCTTCCTGCTAAAAAGAAAACTACCTTTTGTTACTTGAAAGCACTTTTCACATTTTTTGTGGGTTCAGGCAGAAATCTACCCAGAGTTTTCTTCTCCAGGATTAATTTCCATTTTTGTGACATTGGAGAGCTCCATAACTCAGGCAGAGAAACAGAAACTAGCTGTGAGGAGGCCAGAGATTTCAGTTAACCATCATTCAGATGGAAATTATTTGGAATTCCTGAAAAACTCAGGATGATTATTTTGCCAGTTTTCAGACCAAACCAAACTGAAGAGACCTCCAGGTGCTCACCCCAGTCCTAGAGCACAGAATTTAGCTAACAGTGCCAGTGATGATTTTTTAAGCAAACTCTCCTTGCTCAAAATAGGCATATCCATGTTTTCAGGACCTGGGAGGCAGGTTGCAGTGAAGACTGGGTAAGAACGAGAATGTTCTCCCATAATTAATCGAAAACCTGCACTGATCTCCAGAATGATGAAATAGAGAAGAACCTCCTGAGCTACTGGCAGGAGCAAACAGAAGCTTCTGCCCCTTCAGTTTACTGAATCTGAGACATGGAGATTGTTTGGATTTGTTATTACCTAATGTTGGTGTTGTCATACTGCAACATGCATGTACTCTGGAGTTTCTAGTATCATTGTGGCCTTGAGAAAGGTGAATTAAAGGTTTGGTATGTTAAGTTTACTAGATGATCTACTGGCAGTGCTAATTTTCAGTGGAGAACAAGGAAGTTTTCAATTCTTTCTAAATTTAGGGAGACAGATCTGAAAGAAAGACTTAGTAATTCTGTGGTGTAGGTTTTGAACTTTGCAGTTCATATAGTTTGCTATTTTTAATTTACATTCAAGTAACTTAGATTCAATTTTGAGGACAGAAAACAGATTAAAAATCCACAGTGTGGTTTCAAAAGCTTCTTTGAAGTGAAATTTGACTCATGTGCTTGCTGCTACTGGTTTTGTAGCTCAAACTGTCTGATGAGTTTCTTAAGTAGATTTATTGAAAATAATTTCTTAAAACACAGTTCTCCCTAGAACACCTATAAAAACAAAGCAGGTGAAATAAGTTTGAAGAGGGAAAAATAATACTAAAGAATCTAATTATACTTAATAAGACAAAAAGTTATGGAAACTATTTTAATTATGTCTTTTCCAGTTGTTTAGAAAGGAGAGAACATTGAAACCCAAGTAATTTCTATTGCTACTTCAGGATTTAGGGCTAGTGTTAAGGGGGAAAAAACCTATGTCTTATTTCTGAAAATAAACCAAGGCTACTATCTACACTGTGTATGGTAGAACAACAGCAAGCTGTAGGACATTTAGTGAAAGAGAACAACATAACATGATGCTTGTATGTCACATCAGCACTGGTCCCCTGTCTGAAAGCTCATGACCCAGTGGCACCTTGGCCCAGGAAGGAACAGCACCATTAACTGCAAAATAATTTCATTGCAAGTAAAATCCCATAATTCTGACTCTGCTCCACAAAAGCAAAACACACAAACATACATTTTAACTTGAGTATTCAACTTCTTCCTTACCTCCTTCACATGGAAAAACTTATTGCTCTACTGTCCCATGAATCAATTTTCCCACCCTATATTTTTTATTACTGGAAAAACAAAGTGAAAGTCCTTGTCTAAATTTAAGACTTCCTTGCCTTCACTGCAGGCTTCTCAATATAAAGAAAATCCTAGTATCTATGTATGTGTATTCATAACAAGTAAAAATTTCCAGGGCAATGTTTTTAATCCGAATTTAGGAACCACGTTTGGATGGCTTCCTGCTTTACAACACTTGGTAAACATGAGGGCTGAGCTAAGCTCAGAGAGTTTGTGCAGCTTTTGCAAACTACAAAGCCAGCTTGCTTTTCCACATCACACAGAGAGGAAGGAAAAGCATTTGTGTGGCAAGGGGAAGAAAATAGGCAGGAAATACCAGATAAACCCGAAGAGTACTAGGTGCACTAGAAATCCGAATCCTTCTGTCCTGTGTGTGTGATCTCCCTCTGAGGGCTGGCACAGCCCTGCCCTGCTATCTGCGGCTGCTGCTCCAGAGTCCCAGGAGGGTAAGGAGCAGCTCCAGCCAAAGCCAGGGTACCCAGCAGCTGAGGAACTGAATCAGACGGCCGAGTGAGTGACTCTGAATGTCTGTCACACATCAGGAGGTGGGGGTGGAATTAAGAGCAAGCTCAGGAAAAGTGGTTTGTGCCGGTGCCATTTTATAGGTGTGGCAAAGGGCTTGTTTATATAGCCGAGGCAAGTGGGAAATACCCCAGCTGGCAGGGACTGTTCCTTCATAGGCAGAACTAGGAGCTGGCAGAATTGTTGTGATCAGCTACATAGGAAAATCCCTGAAAACAAAGGTGAATATTTGTATAGATCCATACACACATTCCATTTACTTTTTTTTTTTCTTTAATATTATTTATTTAAGTGCATGCCATATGGACATTTGACTGTTTCCTGCTAACGGTATATATATGCTGCCTGTGATCATTACCCTGGAACAGGAAAATTGGAACTTAGAAAGGGTTTTGTTAATAAGCCTTTCCTAAATGGCACTTTTACTGTCCACCTCTCAAAGGAGTACAGTGCCAACTTTGTTGTGAGGCAGATGGTAGTGAAAAAGGTGGATGTGACTCTGATCATTTAGCAGGGAAATTAATTTATGTGGTACTAACCAGCCTCCAAATTGGGTTTATTGGCTCATTACGGTTTCTCCAAAACGCCAAAGCTTTATGTTTTAAAGAAGCTGAAGGTTATTTTTAGGATATTTGAGAGAATGGGAGAATGAAAGAGGGACAAAGAGAGAGAGAGAGGAGAAAATTCACTGAATGATAAGCATCTGTATTAAAGGTAAGATGACAACTTTAATGCAGATTTCAGTGAAGGACTCTGCAGATCAACCAAAGAATGTTGAAGAAATTCTCCTGTCCGGTAGTGAAGTGCATCTTTATCCACCTTTGACTGTTGTAGTATGAATGTTCTTAGATTATTAGCATTGTGGTTTTGTCATGGATACACTTTCATTGCACCAGGTAAATGAAATGCACCATGGTCTAGCATTACAACACATAGATATTTCCCTATTTTTTTTTTTTTAATAAACAAAAAATGTGGATGTCCTTATAGCAGAATAACTCTCTGTCTACTTAGTATATTAAAGCAAGTAAATTCAGGATAAAAGTTGGATAGCAATATGGATATCATGCTTTATGTTTCCAAATTTTATGTCAGATGGGTAATCCTTATATTATCCCTACTTGTGGCATTCTATGGCTCACCGTTATCCTAAGGACAATTAGGAGCCTTTAGTACCAGCTTGCCTGAGGAAACAATAGTGTTCCTAGATCTGGTGCTTTAAACTTTATTGCTTCACTTCCTTCAAAGTAATTATTTGTGCATGTAAATTACCTACTCTGAAAAAGATTTATATAATGCATTACAGTATGCACTCTGATGAGATTTGTAAAAATCCCTTAAAATTTAGTTCTGAAGGTTTTTTTAGGATGCTGTAGTCAACTGTTATCTTTAATAATTTTTTTGACATTTCATGGAATATGCTACAACTGCAAGACTAATAAAATGCTAGTCTGAGACTTGGTTTTAGATATCTTTCCTTACACTCAACTTGGGAGGGACCTAAAAGATCATCTACTTCCAACCCCCTGCCGTGGACAGGGACATCTTTCACTAGACCAGAGACAAAGCTCAGTTTGAATCCATTACCCCTTATCCTGTCACCACATGCTCTTGTAAATAGACTCTTTCCATCTTTCTTGTAGGCTTCCTTCAGACACTGGAAGACCGCAACTGGGTCGCTCTTCTCCAGACTGAACAATCCCAATTGTCTCATCCTTTCCTTGTAGGAGAGGTGCTCCATCCCTCAAAGTATCTTGGTGGCCTCCCCTGGATTTGCTTCAACAAGTCCATGTCCTTCCTGCTCTGGGGACCTCAGAGCTGGATGCAGCACTGCCGCTGGGGTCTCACCAGTGCTTAGTTTGTGTTTAACTCAGTAGAAATTATTTGAGTATTATAAAATTAATTTCCAATGGATTTTTTCAAGAACAAGTGGTATTTTAGTCTATTTTTATCACAGTCATTTTTTTCTAACCTCATGGAGCATAGACTTTAAAAGTATTAGCAGGTTGTATCCAGGCACACCTGCACAGAAGCACAAGTCATGGTATGGGTAATACTGCCAGATTAGGATAACTCCTTCATATCCATTGGATGGGCCTTTTATAGATCCTACACTACAACCTGAAATGTGCAGGATGCACATGATTGTGCTTTCCACTTGAAACAGGGGCACTCTCATGGTTGCCTTGTTTTCATTCTGTAAGCTTATATTTATCATCAGAAAAAGAATCACAGAAAATTTTCAAAAGGAACAAAATGCTGAGAGCCAGAAGCCTGGGGGTTTATGGCTTTTGAAGTTTGAGGGAAGGGCTACTTATATTATCAGATGACTTGAGGTTCCTTTTCAGATAATGAACAAAAATTTCTGATGCTTTTTGAAAGTGGGAATGTTGCATAGAGGGTCCTATGTGTCTTCTGTTGCATTTCAGTTCTGTACTAATACTCATTTTCTCCAGAACAGATTGTCTGTAATTAGTTGAAATAAATACCTGCTATGGAATTTAGGATCTCCTCTAGAAGGACTTGGCTAGAATGAAAGCTTCCCAAATCCCAAATAGAGGCTTAAAATAGTCCTCCCTAATCATGGGGATATTTATATTTGACAGCTCAGCCTTGTTTGACATGTAAGTTTTCAGGGCCTTTGCTTCTAGTCCACAGAAGTAAATTGTCTCCCCTTCATCCTGTTTTTGCCAGCCTGACTGGGTTCCTCATAAAGTCTTACTTGTAGGATGTACAAACTCAGCTGTAATCACTTTGTGTAGCAAATGGGAGGATGTGGTAAAAGCCGTGCCAAAGCTCAGAGTTCAGAGCATCCCTGTAGGTGCACACCTTCTTTGCAGAGAACCATCCCCTCCCATGGTATTACCAAGAAAAAAGCTTTTTCTTCCAGTTCTGCTACAGTTAGCAGGTGTAGATCAAAGTGGTTGGGGTGAATCAAGATACATTGGATTCATAAGTACAAGAATTTCCTCCCTGCTGGTTAGGCTTTCCTTTCCATTACAGCCTAATCCTTCCATAATTTATGCTGAAGACTCTCTACCTGTTCCAGTTGCCTGACTTCTTCCAAGTATCAATATGGTTGTAAACTTTTAAAGGGCAATTAGAGACAAAAGAATTACATATAAAGCCTGATGAAATGAAATGGAGCAAGGAAAGAGAAGGGCTTCTTATCAAGTGGTTTTCAATAGCAGTACTGGAGCGTGGAGTAGCTTCCTGTGAAAAGCTGTAGTAGTCCAGTTATCTGAATAAAATGCAGTTGTGGTGTAGAAGAGCTGCATGAGCCTCTCTTGCAGCATCACACTTCTCTCCTCCTTGACTGTAATTAAAGGCTGACTGTGAATGCTGTGATCTGAGTCTCTTCAGATGCTGAGGTGGAATCTTGAGGAGTCCAGTAAAAAGAAACCAAAACACAGCAGATAAAAGTTTACTCTTTAGGGTGGAAAAAATGCAAACGAAAGGACCTGTTCCATGAAATGCTGCAGGGTTTCTGCTTCTTCTAAATCTATGGCAGTTGCCAGTGTTCATTGCCTATGAAAGATAAATGGGTCTATGATATCATACTCAGAGATTCCCATGGGAACATTTTGTGGGATGGTATAATTGATATGACACTGAGTGTGAACCCTCTGGACCAAAAAGTCTAGATTTAATTCCTTTCCTATTCAAATGCTGATCTCCACCTGCAATACTATATTCTCATTTGATTAAAAAAAAAAAAAAAAAGAAAGAAACCAAATACTTTAAATGGCTTTTAAAAATCCCATACACCATATTTTTGATGACTGTAATTTTAATAAATTATCTGTTAGTTGAAAAACTGTGGCATTTCATAAAGCCCTGATCACACTTTTCGGAGTTATCTAGTAGACATTGCCGCTCCAGGTTTTAAGTGACTATTTGAAGCATATCAAAGACAGATTTTCAGAAAATGGCTACATTTTTTCTAGAAAGACTGAAAGGCTGAGAGAATTTGAATTGTTCAGCCTGGAGAAGGCTTCAGGGTGTTATAACGGAGGCCTTCCAGGAGCTAAAGGGAGCCACAAGAAAGATGGAGAGAGGCAATATACAAGAGCATGTAGTGACAGGACAGGGGGCAATGGCTTCAAATGAAAGAGGCTTGGTTTAGATTAGATGTTAGGGAAAAATTGTTTACTGTAAGTGTGCTGAGGCACTGGAGCAGGTTGCCCAGAGAAGTTGTCAATGGCATGGGAGTAATAACTAGATTATCTTTAAGGTCCTTTCCAACTCAGGCCATTCTATGATTCTCTGAAGTTGGATGTGTTTCTCCTCATGCCTCACAGTGTTCCAGATCTAGGTGTGTGGATGTGTGAGGAAGACATTCAGAACGAGATGGGTACCTTGCTAATGCTATGGGAAGCCCTGTGCAACACATCAGACATTTCTCTGTAGAGCCACCCTGTGTCTATGGTGATATATCTACTGGTGATATGCTAGAGCTTGTAGGATGAAGTTTATCAGAATATCTAATTTCCGCTGCTTTAAGCCCAGTTTCTGAAGTGCCTTTGGTTTGCCTTAGCACTAAAGTCTGTCACAAGACATGTTTTGGGAAGATTATGTGGTTCAGGAGATCACATGATTTGAACTTGGTCCTTGTGGAGGTGCTGTGCTTCAGTAACGTCTGTCAGTCTACGCCTGAAGATAAAGTGTGGGCTGCTATGGGAACCACACACCAGAGTGGCTCTACAGGACCCTATCTGGTGTCCTGAAACGCTGGCAGTGAGGCAGCACAAAAGAGCTCAGCTGGCACTGTGCATTTTCTCACCCATAAATTCATGGGGATCTCTGCTCTTCCTGGTATCCTACTGTACTAACAGTCAGGGGTTCCTTGTGCTTTTAGCAATATCCACACAAGCTCTTCCCCTATCTGATTATTGCTTGTGCCCTAGTCCGAAATCACAGAGTTGGCAATAGTAGCTCTGAAGTTAATTTTGCTTCTTTAACCCCAAGAAAGAGTATTAACCATGTTTTTTCATTATTGAGGACATACACTGTCAAAATCTGTAAACCTGAGTATTTATTTACCTAGTATGTAAGTTTGACTGTTTGCTGACATTAGGAAAGACATGGGAGTCTATTTGTTAGTGAGGGTTTTTTGTATGTATCCTGGCTTCATAAATTCTTGACTGTCAATCACCCATTGTCTTGCTTCATTACACAAACCATTTCTTAAGGCTCACCACAGCAGGAATTGTTTTCGTTATTGTTCTGCTAATGGAACCTGATTTGGACAAACTCAATGGAAGTCATTTTAGGAGCCTTAGCTTCAAATGAAAAATATGAAACAATTTATTTCCCAGTGGGGGAAAATGCGGGTTGGAGAAAGAAAAAGGCAGCAAAAGAAAGAAATGGAGATAGATGTAGAATCACAACTCAGTCCAGAGTGTGAGAGCCTGAAACGCTGCAGGAGTAATCCAGGTAATGAACCAACAGTCTGAGAAACCCACAGGGAGTTTCCAAAACATTTAGTCTTTGGAGAAGATAAAAATAATTTCCATAAGAATTATATTCATGGGCTTATAACCAAAACAAAGATCATATACTGTGTTTTCAGCCAACTGTTTCTCTAGTGTGGCTGAATAGAAGTTGGTAAAGCCCTTCTCTCAGATAAAGGACATTGTTCTGCACCTCACACAGCAGAAATATCCTTGTTTCAAGTCCTGTTGTCACCACTCTAAAAAGGATTACTCTCCATCTCTGATACACAGCAGTATATCCAGGTGACAACACCACTACAATGTCTGGTTTTGCTCAGAGTTGAGCTTGACAAATAATTAATGATGCTTTTAAAAAAATTATTATCAATAGTAAAAATTTTCTCTCTCAATAAATTTCCCTCAAACATTTCTGTGAGGTTTTGTCATATTATTTTTTGTAAATATTTCTCATAATATGGGGAGCAGAAGAACTAGAATGCTCACTATTTGCAATTCACTTTATGACTAGCATTTGTTTTTAGGTTCATGGATATTCAGAACTGTAGTATGAAAACTCCTTGTGTCAACAAATTTTTGCTTTCAGTGATTAAGTCTCAGGAAAACAAGTCAGAAAAGCATCACAATTCTAAGGATTATAAAATTGTGATTAAATGGTTGCATTATTACCAGTAAAAACAAAGTACAGCAATTGGTATAACTAGGTTGTCAAGTGCTTAATCCATTCTTCTTGGGAATTCTGTGAATTACTATGCTTTTTAAAAAAAATTATGGAAGCACTGAAAATAGCATGAAGTGTAGCCAGAACTTCAAACAGGCAGGCTAGACAAAACTGGTATTAAAAGCAAAGCAATGAGCTTTGAAATATTTGAATCCTTCTCTTAAAGGGGTGGTTGGAAACCATGAGAAAAAGAGCTTACAAAAATCTCAGTCCAGACCCTCTGCACTGCTTTCTGGCCAATGTATAAGACCAAGCAGGAGTTTTTCTAGACTGAAAAACATTGGAATTTCTCCATGTCCAGCCCCACCTCTTGACTGACAAATCTGACACAGAACTTTTCTTGGTGAGGGCCCCCTTGCAGTTCTTCATACTGGCAAGGTCCTTCAGAGTTTCTTTGGACCATGACACTCCTAACAACCCCCCAGCCATCAAGTTTCTGCATTCAGCAAAATCCAGATGGATTCAGAGTTGAGGGTATGAGATAATTAGCCTTGAAATCTGTTTCCATCCTCTTACTTTGATGTCCCATATTCACAACTGTCAGAAAGCACAGGTAGAAATACTGCTTAAAACATGAACAAATACTTTCTGTTGCTTAATGCAACCAAGGTCAGTCACTCTGGAGTACCTGCTGTAGCTGTGGAAAGATGTGTTGCCTAAGGGTTTGAACTGAAGGAGAAAGAGTTTGCAAAACTCAGTTATACTGGTATTAATAGAATACAGCCAGATGGTGCAGTCATCAATAATCTAAAAATATCCCTGGTGCATAGTCAAAAGCAAAGTAGCATGAAAATTAAAGTAAAAAAATTGCACTCACCAATAATGTCCTAAAAAACCTTTAATGGCAGCTCACCCTATGTTTGCTGAAAGGTCAGTGCATAGAGACAGTGAAAGTCTTTTGCCGTGAGAAGTCATTGAAAGAAAATCTTACCCATTACCTGGCTGATTTTAATGTTGTGCTCTTAAGTAAATGAGTTAGAATAAATACTTTAAACAGCGGCTTTAAATGACACCAAATTTTTGTTAAAAACATGCACTCATCCTTCTGTATACCTGGCCCACTAATGAGTCAAAATTCCTGTGACAAGCCTGATTCATGACTCCTGTGTGGGTTTTGATATTGTTTCTAAACCCTTCTGCAGAAAAGGCAAAAATTTACCATTCTGGTATGGTCCTATTTGTGCAACTATTGACAACTGTCTTAAGATAGAGTGGTAATCAAAATAATTCTCATCAAAGTGAGAATATATGTATTTATGTTTATATGTAAAGCTGTGAGAGTACCACAACTAACATATATATATATATTTGATAGTTGCTCAAGTTACATATATGTGTGTATATATATATATGCGCATACATAAACATGTATTTGTGAGCAGTAATCCACTCTGCCATCTGCATAGAAATAGTTCTAGACCTCAGCTGCTACATTTTTGCATTACTGTGAACCTCTCCATCTAAGAGTGTGGTTGACTGCTGAATTAAAGAAGGCAAAATAAGCACTAAGCAATAAGCACTATGTTTATTTCAATGTTTATTTAAATGCTAACAAGACTTTTAATATTTTTTATAGAAATTTATGAGGAAGTAGTCCACATTTAAATCTTAGCAATTAGTTAATGCAAGCTTTAAATTCAACAATATTAACTAAGGAAAAAAAAGAATACACACATGCATTTTTTAAAACTCTTACCTGGGCATAATCTAGAGTTTTGATTTTCTCTAGGCCCAGGGGAGGAAACACCACCAAAAATAAATCAATTTTCATTCTGCTAGTCCCCAAAGAAAAAGGCTGATACAGTACATTTTTATTTTGTGCGCATAAGCTATTTCTCACTAACTCAGTCTTTTTATAGTACATGTCAAAAGGCAAGTAGGATGGGTTTTGTTGGTGTTTTCCTTTCTCCCACAGGTATTCCCTAACAATGGATTTGGGAGCCTTTGTTCTATGCAAAGTTAAAAATCTCCTGTATGCCTTCAGAGATCTACACGCACAGGCTCTGTAAAAGAAAGAGTACATGGAATTTCTCAGGGCATGTCAGCTTTTATGAAACTGAGCATCTCTTCAGTAGCAAGAGAAGCAAATGGAGAGAGACATGGTGGCAGATTATACTTGTCAAGTGGAAGAAGCAGCACAATTACCTGCCACAAAGCCACCTCAGCCCCACGACTGCCTGTACAGCTCAAATAGATAACTCAAACCAACAGTGCTTGAAATGGTGGTGTACAGGAAAGACTTGGCAACTCTTCAGAGCAGGAGAAGATCGAAAGAATTTTTCCTTGGTTTTGAGGCGGGGGTGGTTTGCGGGTTTTTTAGTTTGTTTGGTTTTGGTTTTGTCTTGTCTCACTTTCCCCCCATGTTCTGTTCTGACAACCTTCTCACAGAGTTCCCTTTTACAAAGCAGCTCTGGGTTGGGTTGCTGAGACCATGTGGACTTGCTTTGTCAGTGGTGGCTTTTCTAAAGTATTGAAAAAATTATTTTAGGGGGAGCAGACACCATGAAAATGGGAAGTGAGATGGAGGTTGGGATGCAAAGTTTGGAGTGTGCTAGAGATGGCACTACGTGTAGAATACTCCCATATGTGACCATAGGAGACACCCACATTTTTTAAGAAAAAAAGCCCATTTTTAAAATGTTTGAGAGCTACTGAGAAGAAAAGCATTCAAAGGAAATGGGTAGATATACAAAGGCTACTTTTGCTCAGGAGAGCAGGCAACTAAGACAAGGTGTTCTGCTCAGCCTCTTGTCTCACTACAGGTGCATATTATGGAAGTGCAGCAACATCAGAAGCATGTATAATGAGATTTGTGCTGATTTTGCATTGGTGTAACCAACACTTCAATCTACCCCAGATTTATACAGTTCTATCCAGATCTTCAACAGTTGCTTCTTGTAATGGTACTTAGTTCTTTTCCTCAAAGCTATTTGCTCCTTGAACCATTTCAGAGTAGAAAGGAGCACCCCTAAATCACACTGAAAGACTAGCAACAACTGAAATGAAGGTAAAACAGATAATCTTTATAAACCTTTATTTATTTTTTATCAAAAATAAGACTAGAGGCATTGCAACTGTTCTTACAGTACAATACTCCAGCAGTTACAATATGCCAGAGACATCTTTTTGGTGTCACCCAAAAAAACAATTCAAAGGGCCAAAATATCCTCATTACCAGCATCCTGTAATGAAAGGCTCACACCACCCATAAGAGATACTCAGAAAACATTTGGATTTATATGTTAAAAAAAATTAGAAGGAACACATTATGGTTTTTTGGGTTTTTTTAAAGCCAATGAAAACCAATTTGTTTCAAAGCGATTCATTGAAAAAGCCTGAACACCAATATGGTGTTGGGCCTGTTTTATGCTTCCCTTTTTTTCAGACAGATGGTGATACCCTTATTTCTATGAATAATTTTTTATTCATGCTCACTTCAGGGATAATTTCTGAAGTTAGCAGTGGTACTTGTGAAGGAAAATCACTTTTGAGCATCCAACTTTTAAGGATAAATTTTTCAAAGGCACATAAGTGACTTAGGATCCTACAGTAATTTTCAAAAGTGATTTAAGCCCCCCTAGCCTAGTTTCCTCACAGCCAGCAAGATTTAGGATTTGAAGGGATTTATTTAGATGGTTTTCAGCATTGTTTGGCAGAGATGCACAACACAACTCCTCGACCGCTCACAGCTTGGAATTTCAGCACCAACTTGAGTGTCTGTTTGCAGCTTGGGATCCCCACATGGGAATTGCTAAGCTTGTAAGAAAGGGATTTTCAGCTTTTTAAGGCAAACAGCTGAGCAGGGAAGCTGCCTAAATTAGCCAGTAGTGCAAGGCTGAAGAATGGGGCTTATGTGTCTGAGCAACTGATGTGATGCCAGTTTAGAGGTGGCTCCCCTCGCTCAGGATCCTTGGCTGGGAGCTCTGCTGGACGTGGGCACCACAGCCAAGTCGACTACTTAGCAGCCTGTCCCCTAGTTGTCAAAAACCTCTGCTTGTCTTGAAAACCGTCTCTGCTCACTTATTCTATTATTCTCATTATCCCTCAGCTGTCAGGTAGACTGGAGTTGGGCTTTTCTTCCATGTGGAGGTGGCCCTGTATTTATTTTTCCGCTGTGGTGCTGGGAGACAGCCAGCCTCAGGCATGCTGAGGATGCTGCTGGATGGGTAAGCCAGTAATAGAAGAACTGTTTAGATATCCAGGCTAAAACCCTGGTGTCAGGGCTTGCAGGATCTTTGCTTGAGGCAGGGCTCAGAGCAGCTCATTACTGTGGTGCTGAAGTTGAGATTGGGCTGATTTGAAATGTGTTGGATAGCAGCAAGTGGGAACTTATCAGTACTGATTTGCACTGATGAATTCACCGTGATCTGGTTTTAAAACATTCAGTGAAGCCTCTTCAGGTGCATAGTTTGGTTGTATGACCTGGCTTAAAGGAAATTGGTTTTGAAAATGGAATTTAATATCGTAACCTATGCTGGGATTCCCTCAAGGTGATCAATATCCCAATATCGCCCAGTGTAAGTGACTAAATATTTAGGTATCTGAGTGTTTGTGTGACTCTGAATCTTACATGCTTTAAAAATCACGGATGCCTATCAGCATCCTTTTAATACCTAAATGCCCTTACAAACTTAAACCATAACTTCCCTGAAACTCTGGGTTTTTTTAATTGGAAATTGTTCTGAGTATCTGAATTGCAGTTCACAGATTTGAACATTTAATGATTATAAACATATTCAAAAACCTCTAAAAATAACTTCTTCTGAGATAACTGTTAAGCTATTAACTATTGAGGCAGCTGCACTTTCTGTTTTAAACTTCTTTATAATGGAACATGGCTTTATTATTTCACAGTTTGTTTTGAAGTCCTGCCACCTATTGGTTTATCAGAGCAATGATCAGGGCGGCTGGAATTCTCCCTGTGAAACCACAAAGGAAAATGGATCTTACAGCATCAAACCCCTAAGCACTGAGAAATCTAACAAGTGAGCAGAAGTAATTTAGCCCCTTTGCAATTGCCAGATAATTTTCTAGTGCTATATTTGCACCCCATATGGACAAGGCAATTGCTAAACCTTAGTTTCTCTCCTTTTGAATTTAGAAAAAAAAATTCCTCTTCAAAGATCAAAACACTGAAGCCCTGGAATCTTATTCAAAGGATTCACAGACTACACTACAAAAATGTACATATGTTCATTGATGCAAAATAGTTTTTAAATATACAGATATGCATGCACTACATTTACTTGTTTTGAGCCAAATTGTGCATAAATAACTTCTCTCATAGCTGCAAACAGATCAATCACTTTGCCTGTATTTGCAAATGCCTTCTTCTGTACCACTAACACACTGCACTGGGAGAATATTTTAGAATCCTCTTGTAGCTTATTTTATCCTGGTACCCCATTACTTTCAAGGTCCTTACTACCTCACTAAAAACTGCTTATAATAATAAGAGTATCTGGGGAGTGAAAGCAGAGCAAAGACAGAAGTTAAGAGTTACATAAAGAGTGCAGGACAAAAGTCTAAGGAGTAAGTATCACTTATATGGAAGCAGAAGTAAAAACTGGGTGAAAAAATGTATTTCTCAACCTTCTGGTACTGAGACATTTGAAATTTTGTTATGAAAGTGAGGATTTTTCAAGACATAGCTGAACTTGCTTTTAACCTTAACTTTTCTTAACGCTTTGTTCATGAGATGTTTCACTTTTGGATAGTGATCTGTGTCACCTCCAATGCCTGATTTCTGCCTGGTGTCCTTCGGGGCAAAATAAATAACCACCTGAGGAGAAGAGACTTGCAGATACTGAGGGCTAGTCAGCCAGCCAGCCCTCTGCTTTCCCTGCTAGTACCAAAGCAGTGTAGGCAAGTAGCATTGTACAGAAGAAGCAATGATCATCTTGTCACAGCTGCAACACAGACTGTATAGAATAAGGCATCATTGTCAACAAAGCTTGCCCTGACAGCTCAATCAAGTTGTGTTATGCTTATTCATGCAAAAGGGTCTGCATGGAGAAGACAAAATATTTTAAGAAAAGAGCTTAAAAAATATATCACCCACAAGAAACTTCCAATTAGTTAACAGTTCTTTAAATATTGGGGATAGGAAACTGCTTAATTCACAAGCCTTGCTGTCTTCTGTTCATTATTTTGTGTACCCAAAAGAATTCACTAAAGTGCACTCCACACGATGACAGTGTGACAAGGGCCAATTTGTGAATAACTTGTCAACAGCTTGAATGAAACTCTAGAAATCCATAACAGGTGCTCGATAGCTATAATCGAGTGACAGATGGATTAGATACATGAAACCACAACAAACTGACTGAATGGGAGAGGGAGAGAGAACGAGGGTGAGAGTGGGGGAGGTTCATTAACTATAGAAGAGAGCAAAAATACATGAATTATTAAAGAAGCAGCATGAGCCAAGTTGTGTGGATGCTTCCTGCTCATCTTCAGCAGCCCTGGGAAGAGGAGCTGCAATGCCAGCTACTACACACAGCAGCATTGGTCTAATATCTTGACTCTAGGCAGGGGTGTACCAGAGCTTGGCACTGGCCTTGATTGCAGAAATCACTGTTATATTTCAGTACACACACAAGAGCTGATTCAGCAGTGTACTTGAGCACAGGCCTTGCTCTAAGCACGTGAATAGCGCCATTAAGGTCAGCAGAACAACTGTGTTCGACTCACACAAACGCGTTTAAGCATCTTGCTGAATTTTTGTTCTCTGTTGTGGGATACAAAATACAAGGGGATGAACCCCAGCTAGTATAAATTGTTACAAGCCCCCCGGGCTCTGCTGACACAAGAGTGCTGAGTACCACTCAGGGACACAGGCAACGATGGACCAACACTTCTCTGGAGGCTTTAAGTGAGGGGGTTGCCATCTGGGCCAGACTGGGCACTGCAGGTCTGTTCCTGTGCCAGCAAACCCAGAGGGCCTCTCCCCGTAGCCAGAGGCTGCCTGCACCCACCCCATTGGCTTTCCCTGATCCAACACCGTCAGTGCTGGATACCCTGTGCTTTAAGTACCCAGAGCCGTTGATAGGCGCCCACTGATCACACACACCTTTGTTCCAGATGTGTCAGAATATTCTATTTAGTCTCAGCAGAGACTCATTCTACTTAGTCAATGCTCAGCCTGTGCCTTCTACCTGGCCCTGACTGCAGGCAGGAGCGGGGCTTCCATTACTGCTCCTCATCTCTCTTCCTCTCCAATGGGTTTTCCATTAAATTAAATTTTTTTATTTTAAATTAAATCTTCCATTTCCTTATTTTCCTCCTGTGCATCCTGCTTAGCGCTACAATCCCAGATTTGCAGTTATTCTATCCAAACAATGCTTTTTCACAGCTACCTATTAAGGGAACAACCAAAACCTTGACAGCTGGTTTGCTTTTATAGAGTGACTTACCTCTTTTTTTCTGTCACAAATCTTGCCGTGTCTAATATCTTCCCTCAGAGAAAAAAATTGTGACATTTTGGAACCTATTCAGATGACAAACAAAATACTATTCCTGAATATTTCAGGTGCAAAAACAAGATTTGCTTTTGTAAAAAAAAAAAAAGTAGAAAATTGATTTCTATTTCTCTTCTCCATAAATGTGATGTGAACGCACAGACTAAACTACTGCTTAGAAAAGGAATTTGCTGTAGAGTCATTATCACACCAGAAACCTCTGTGATAATAAAATACAGCCATTTTGCAGTAAGTGTTGGACTCCTGACATCATTTAATTTTCTTGCACTTTGGCATAATCAGTACATTTTATGATATATTCACTCCTGCCACCACTCCTGCCACTCATCTGAGGTGAGACTGTTCTCTCTGGCTGTGTGGGTAGTGATCTCCAAAACATCACACTAGCACACTCATACTCCCATGTGAACCTTGAAACAGTGAATTCAGTGTCAGAATTAACCCAAGGAAGGCACTGTTCCATGCTTGAATGGCTTTCAGCTCCTAGCAATGAAAAAGAAAGTTGAGCTTCTAGATCCAGAATGTAGGGAAAAGGCAGTCCTGCTCACAAGGATCATGCATTAATGAAATTCCATTTTGTTTCACTTAAGCTCTGCTTTGTAGTGTTTCAGCAGCACATAGCTGCTTGCCTTGAAAGATTGCCTTGAGAAAAAGATTTCATTGAGTTGGTTTTTTTTTTTTTTATGGGATGCAGTAGTGTTCATCTAAAGATGTGACTGAGGGGCTGAAAGAGCATAAGATAGGAGATGAAGAGATCATGAGCCCTGATAAGGGTACTCAGCTGTCGCCACTACCGCAGTGGTCAGTAATGATAATATGATAGCTAACACCACTGCTTAGGACAGAGCAGGAAGGAACATGTAGCAAGCAATAAAAACATATTAAAGAAAATTGCAGATCCATGGACAATAAATTGTATTTCAGTCTCTGGAATTGTTTGTGTACTTGGTTTATTTCTTAACCATTGCTTCTACAGAAACAAAACTAAGATTGGAGAAAGTTTCCTGTTTAGTAAGTGAATTTTCTAATTCCTCATTCAGACCTAACTAAATGTTCCTCTCTTTTGGCTGAGAAACCTATTTTATGTATATTAGCCTTGGATCTAGCAGTGTTTCTCTGTTCCAAAGTTAAAAAACCCAATCTGATTGCATGCTCTTATGCCTGTGCCTCCTTTGTAATGCACACTGTAATTATCACCATGTAGAGAATTTTGCCTGTCTACTCCACAGCTGCTTGTGGGTGAAACAGCAACTCTATGTGAGCAAGTACACAGATGTTCAGCTATTGAATCACTTCTTTGCAATCCAGACCTGACAATAATTAGGATGTCAGTGATCTCCAAGCACCTGATCCGGTGTTGGCTTTCTTATTTCGAGAAATCAAATTAAACTTTGGCCTGGTGGATTTTAGGGCACTGAAACAAAAAGTGACAGTTGTGTAGATGGAGGGACTGGTAATTGCACCTTGGATCTACAAAGATATGCATATTTTGAGTCTCTCTACTTTGCTTAACCCTTTTGAGGAATATCTGTAACATAAAGAAGGCAATCAGCTTCTTTCACTGGAATGAACAAGTACTAGGCAATGCTTTGGGTTTGGTTTGGGATTTTTTGTGCCTAATAAGCCTGGTACAAAACTCTGAACTCCCCAAGAGTGTGTGAATAGCTGTACCATTGATTTACACTTAGGATCTCATTGAGAGCATTCCAGAGACCACTGCAGGTCTTGCTCAAGTCTACTGCTAACAGCTAGATGAAAGGAATGTTATTAGGCCCCCCATTTCACAGATGGAAGGTGAGAAAGAAGCAGCAGCAGCTTCACAGTTGCAGATTCATACACTGGTGTAACCAAATGGCAGACAAATGCCTGTGCACATCTTTCACTCCTCCATGAACAGGAGTGAGAATTTGCACGTGCCATTTGCGTGTGGTCAGCTGTTTGAAGTGTAAATGGTGTTAAACCATGTAGATTTGCTTTTCAAACTCATTCTGTTAAGACACTTCTCCAAGACCTGTAGGTTATTAGTGTTAGAGCCAGGAACAGCTGCAAGAAGAGTACCTTTCCCCTTGCATTGTGAGAGCAGCTGTTGAAAGAGGTGTTCTCGTGATTGGATACTGTAAAGAGAAACTAGAAACAATCTGAAATGCTTCACATTACAACTTCTTCAAAATCCAGTCATCTAGATGATTTACCTACTAGTAGCCCATATAAAAACTGAAGAACTTTATAAAGCCATTACTTTAGCTTAAATAACTTTTTCCTTTAGCTAATCTGACCTGAGGACATAAATTTCTTCCCAGTTTGATTTGGCTTAGCACTTTCAGCTTGAGCCAGTGGAGAAAAGGAATAAAATTGTCACACAAAATGTTTCCCACATAATTCACCGTCTTCCCAACCAACTCGTGTGTATTTCTATGTCAAAATAAAGGAGGCATAAGAGCACAGTTTTTACCCAAAAACTTTTCCTATAGAGACTCTATCTTCTGGACAGAAAAACAAAAACAGAAACAAAAAACCAAAAACAACCCAAACAAACCAACACAAAAAAACCCATAACACAACCAAGCAATATAAAACCTCCCATTAAAACACTCATTCTTTATTATCAGCCTGTGTCAGTGATGTAGGGTGAATCCCTAAGTAAGGACTGGGTCTAGGTTCTGAATTTTTAAAAGTTGTTTTAAAAGACCATGAAGCCAACTATAGCTGGCATGACCAGACCTCCTTATATTTAAACCTGAAGTTAAGAGTTGCTCTTAAGCAAAAATCCACGTGTAAATTGTAACTTCTAGGTAAATTTGAGACCTGGAATAGCAATACTTGGTTGGATCCTAGATTTCAGTGTTAGAGCAATTCCTGTGTTACCGAGGTACATGCCAAGGGGTGCATGAGAGTGTATTAGGAGATGTGCCGATTTTCAGCTCTTCTGCATCTTTCTGGGATATCTTAAGTTACTGACTGGCTTTGAGATTACATATCACTCTGAAGTCTAAAGGATAAAAGACCTGAATTGGATTTCAAAGATATGTATTCATACCATAGGGGGAGGAGAAGACAGTATTAAAATTTTGGAGGCTGAATGCTCTTTTGTCCAGGCCAATGCTGTACACTCAGCAGCAGGCTGTCGTACCCTAATTGCTAGTACCCCTTTGTGAATCAACATCTCTGAGAAGCCAATTCTACATGATGCTTCTTTAATATACATCTTCTCATTTGCCCCACGTATATTTCAGTTTGCCATCTGATAATTGGAATTGTGTGGGTAGCAGCCGGTACCATCTGGCTTGTTAATAAGTAGAGGATAAAAATGTCTAATGCCTTGCTCTACATAAATACAAGAATTACCCTACAAATAAACAGCTCCCTAAAACCTCAACTGATGAGAACAAAAGAAAATAGTGTGGTCTTAGCTCATTAAAAAACACTGAGGAGAGACTGAGGAAACAGTGGGAAAGCCTCATCACTTCCCATCTGAAGTTTTAGTGTAACTAAAACATATGGGGAAAATAATGCAAAATTAAACGTGATAATGCACTCTTCACACCAAAACATATTGGGCCACTATACAAATGATGCAATTAAAACTGCTGCCTTCAGGAGCCAAAATCTAAGCTGAATAAGTATGGTACAATTAAAGTTTTTGATTTAAAACCAGTGAAAGATTTATCATAATGAAGCTCAGAATTGAGAGAATATGACTTGAGGGCATCAAAGCTAAGCTATAGAAAGCCACATGTCCTACAACATGGAGTAAGAATTGGAAGACTGACATCAGCAGATTTCAGGGCACAGAAAGGCTTACAAGTTCATTTGCACGTGAATGGCCAAGACCATGCAAAATCTTGCATGTAAACAGTGCAGTATTGTAATCACTACTTTAATTAACAGGAAGGCAGTGCAAAGCCGTCTGCATTGGGGAAATAAACTCTGATCCTGTGGGCTGGATGCGAAAGCCGCGCTGTTGTGTTTGGAACCCGCTGGAACTTGTACAGCGCCTTATCTGGGAGGCTTCATGCGCATCACGACAATGTCCTCTAATCTGGCAATAAAAAGGGCATCATGAGTGGTGGCAGCCGGGCCAGCCAGCCGTGGCTGCAGTCACGCTATGCTCCCAAGATGGTGAAAGGAGATTTAAGCCTCTTGCAGAAAAATAAACCCAGCAAAGATTGCCTCCAGCCTGGCCTGGGTATGGAGAGGGGAAAAGGGAGAAAACGCGGCTGGACGGCCGCTGCCTAGTTGGGGCTGGCAGTATGTGGGAAGGTGCCACCAGGCAGAGGAGAAAAGGCACACAGCCAGCACCTTGGTTCCTCCCCACCACCACCTCCCCACCAAACCTCAGCCTGCGAAAGCAGATGTGCTGGCCGTGGGAGTGTTGCACCACTGGGGTTTTCCCCAGTAAGGCTTAGCCTGCCCCACTGGTGCTGGGTCATAACTTCATTCTTCCAGATGTAGAACTCAGAGGTAGTGTGTGCTTCCCCAGGAAGGAGGGTTAGTAACACTTCTCCTGATGATCCCATAGCAAGCTGGAGAGGGTATTTAGTGTGACAAAATGGGTAAAGACCCACATTTGGAAAACAGGCCTGTTTTGCACTAGGTGGAGCTGATGTAATATGGCACCCAAGGGACTCCTGCGGTTTCCTGCCCTGTGCCCCACCCCTGTAGGTGTCACTATAAACACAGGCCGATAGTCACTGCTTGTCTACCTTCATTCTTGCTCAAATATTTACACTCACACAACAGACTTGTGCTGTTTACACCCTTTGACACTGCACCAAGCACACGGGTACAGTTCTCTGGCCAGCCTTGCACTAACTCTTGCTGCTACTCTGAGTTGTATGTCATGCTGATCTGGAGCTGGCCCTTGCCAAACAGAATCTGTAACAGCTGAACTTCCCTCCTCTTCCCTCTTCTCATGAGTCATAATTTTGCTCTCATAGCAATCAGCTGATTTTTCACAAAATCTGTAGGAGCTCCATTATCTCAATAAAAATACTTCTGCTTTTATAGCCTTTCCCTCTGTTGTTTTGAAATTTAGCTTCTGCATTTTTAAAATTTAGGTTGAGACTGGCCAGCAGCACTAACTGGAAGATATCTTCAAGGGAAACAATATAAGAAACAGGGCAATAAAACAAAGACTGTAATAATGTCTTAGAAAGAAAAAAAAAGGGGAGGGGGCTATATGCCCTTACACTTCTGCTCTGGCTCTTTCTCCTTCCCTGTACACACATGCCTGTACCTCATATCCCCATGTAAGACTGGCATTGCTCATTCCCAATGCACTTTGGAGTGGTTTTCATTTCCCAGATGTGGAAACAGAGCTAGAATCAAGTGTCTTGCTCAGGGTTGTCTATAAGCCGGAGTAGGACCTAACTCTGGGGTTTCTGAGGTGCCATTTTGTCTCCTGCCAGCTGGAAAACACAAGACATCCTCTTTCAGTCTTCAGCATGCTCCATGTGCTGTACCTCTGCCACACATGTCTGTGCAAAGAGCTCAGCTCTTCAGTCTGTGGAGATGGCACTGCAATTCCACTGAAGGAACTCAAGTTACACACATTTTTCTGGTAAGTTTTTATGAGCTTTTTAAAACCTTCATTCCTTCCCTAAAACCTCTTTGACCATACATCAGATTTGAAGAAACCAACTCAGTTCTAGGCACTCCCCTCCCAAAGGAGCTAAGCTCATCCTGCAGAACAATTTCATCCCAATAATTTTGAAATCAGTGTAGAACCTGGGTCCTAATCCAGATTTGGTTTATTGTTTTAGAAGTAAGCAGAGGGTGCATGTAAGATGCTACATGCTAATGTAATTAAGGAATATTCCTAGCCAGATAGCTTCAACCCTAGCCCCAGCTTCAGGGAAATGTTTGGACAGACAGTTAAATAAAGAATGAGATTAATTCCTTTTTTTTTTTTCTTCTTTTTTTTTTTTTTTTTTTTTTTTTTTTTTTTTTTTTTTATTTTCTGTCAGAAGAAAAAAATAAAAATGTAAAAAAAAAATAGAAAGGGTGTGCACAAACAGTAAACGAGGAGTTTGGTAAGGTTTAGAATCAGGCTTGGGGAAACAAAAATGGTGTTTTCTTCAATACCTGGGATGGGTACAAGTATCCACCTGGAATTTTATGGTGTATTGTTTGTGCAAAAAAGTATTAACAAGATATATTTTTTTTATATATATATACACACATATATATATATATCTCAATGCTATGAAATAATATGAAAACTTGGTAGCTGGTAGTTTGGATTGGCCAGAGAAGGGAATTTGGAAAAGGCCCTGCTTGGCAAAAACAGCTGTGCATTTAGCTTCTAAAAATGAGGTTCCTCAAAGGGACGTGAAGCTGGGCATCAAAATCTGGTGCTGGGCACCAAAAGCTTTTTGGAAAAAATCTTGTGCAGTAACAGTTTCAGGAGCAGACAGCAGCAACCTAAATAGTAATTGCTATCACACAACTGAAGAGTCCTGAGATTTACTTAGACAATGTCCCTGGGAACATTCGTTAAGAATGAAATGCAGTTGAAGCAATTTGTACCATGAAGTCAGACAGGAAATCAGACTAATCCCTGATGCAATTATGTGTAAGCTTGGCTGTCTAAGACTTACTAGAGCAAAAGAAACAGAAGAAAACCAAGCCAGAATGAGATATTGAAAGGTACTGAAACTAGGTCACTGTCCTACATTACACAAAGGCTAAATGGAGCTCTATCATCCCACAGTACCCTGAGCAAGTTGAACAAAGGACTTTGCCTGGTGCAGATCTCCTGGAAGCATCCAAGCTGCATAAATCATAAAAAAACTTTTAGCAGAGCAGAATTGCCAAGACAGGTAGAATGTATTGCACTGAAGGAACACAGGAGGAAACCAGGGAGAGGACTTGTGTCATAACTCTGTGTCACTGCATGATAACAAATTCCCATCAAGGAATCCTGTGACTTCTTAAAAGTACAGTGTAAGTAGGACGAAGAGGCATTGCGTAGAAAAGCCATGACATAATTAGATATATATACACTAAGTCAGCAGGAGAGAAGAGATGCTTAATTAGTAAATAGAGAGAAAATTGCAGTAGAAAACAGAATCTGTTTTCTACAGAAACTATTTTCTACATAATAGACTCAAAAATCTTCATCATGGTTAGTTAAGAAAGATGATAGGCTTCCTGAGCTGTCAGGACAACAGTTGTTGACTGTTCTTGCTCCCCTTCCTTCTCTTTGATATCTAAAGCTTCAATTCCTTTTGAGTTAATTCAATAATTGAAATTTTTGTATTTTTACTGAATTAAGTACTTTTCCCCCTTCTATAGGCATAGTTACAGAACAGTTGTTAAAAATGGAAACTTCAGAAGATGAAAATGGTTTGAAAGGTTGTTCAAGCACAATGGGTGTTGTTGTTTTGGGATATCCCCAACCCCCCAGCTTATATTAGTTTAATAATGAATATAGCTTAAGTGTTTATTCTTTTTGTTTTTTTATGGAAAAGGGCCATAACTTCAACGCTGAAACATTATCACAGCAAGTTGTTTAAAGATGAATGTAAATAGTCCTTAGATAATAATAATTGAATCACTTAATTGTGAATATCATATTCCGAACCAAAACCACTAGGAAAAGCATTTTTCTGCTCACAGGAAAAACACAAATCCTTGTCTCAGATTTCTGGAAGCATTTGAGAATAGAGCATCGTTTTCTCAGGTGTATGTAGAGCCTAACATCCTCACACGACTGCCTTTCCCCAGTCTTATAAACAGCAGATAATCATATTAGGTACAAAACTTTAAAAATGACACATGAAGAGTTGTCTGTCTGACAATAAGGCCCTCTAAATTTGTGATTTGAATTTAGGCATCCAGACAAAATGAAAATGTTGGCCTCAGTGTTGATCTGTTTAGCATTAAGGCACATTGCTAACCTGTTTCTGCTTCATCTGTGATGTGTGAGAAGAGACTGTCCCACTAATGTCTCATGATATGAAGATCCACAGTGGGAGTTAAATAGTAAATTTTAAGAACCGTTTAAAATATTATTTTATATTCATTAAGTCATATTACGTAAATAAATAATAATTGGCTTAATCAAAACAACCAGTTCATGCTGTCCTTGGATAAGTGTCCTAGAACAAAGAAAACTCTGAACCCCAGGGGAGCAGAGCTTCCCAGGACAGGTCTGTCTTCATTCCAGCCCTTTGCTGACTCTACAGCTTCAAACTTGGCAAGATTTGTGAGCATCCTGGATTCATGTGATGCAAATTTTGAAATTCTCTTCTAGCTAAATGCAGGACATGTCATATTTTTATGTGTCAGTCCATTCTGGTTTATCTAAATATGTCTATTCAAATAAATAATTATCAGCTACTTTATGGTATTTAAATTTGCCTTATTTTCCAAATGAAAATTATTCTCTATCTGTGGAAAGTTGGAATCTGAGACAAGAAATGCTCCTGAAGCCATTAAAATGCATCCTAAATAAAACCGGCCTGTTTTTGCTACAACGAGCAGTGAAAAAAGAAAGTCCATTAGATGGAAATATTGTCTTTCTAAAACCAGCAGATTTTTATTTCTTCAATGTCTAAGCACTGCAATTCTCAGCAGAAAATTGCACTGGAACAGTGGGCGGTTCCGAATTGCTGGAAACTTTACAATGGCTTTTATGTTTAAACATCATTTAACAGCTGTTAAAGGTCAGCACAACTCCTGTACTTTATCAGTATAAATGAAGTCTACAGCTGCCAAGAAAAGAATGCGTTAAATAATGCAGTGATTATCATCTTGATTTTTTTTCCCTTCAGAAGTGAAAAGGACCTCTTAAGCACTTCTGTTTTTCTCCTCCTTTTCGCAAATTGACAAAGTAAAATACTAATTAAATTATTTATATCAGAAATTTACTTACGAGGATGACACATTTTGTACACAAAGCAAGCGAAACATCTGACACATCGTATAGTGCCAGGTGCAGTTAAGAAAGTGTAATATAAGTTGGCATCTAGAGGCTAAAAACCCAACAAACTTGCTGCAATATTTCATTATCAATTTTATTTCCTACCATACACCAAATGTACAGCACAGAACACAATTTTGTTGTTTTGATGTAAGAAATATTAATTGTATGAAGAAACAGTATACAAACTACTCCAAATAAAAAAATGCATACATCATTGCTCTTTACAAAAGGTCTAATTTACAGTATAGCTCATCAATGCATTTTAACACAAAAAAAAAAAAAAAAAACAAACCAGAAAGAAAAAAAAACAGTGCACGTTACAAAACACATCAAGTACAAGGGAGGCAAATAAATACAAACATACTTCACAGAACATCCTGAGCAAACAACCAAACACAGATAAATTAACCTGAAGCCATAGTAAATCATAATAATAAATACATAGGTCAGTAAGAGATTTTTTTTTACTTAAATAAAATATATAACAAATTTTTTAAAATATTTAGTAAATTAAATTTCAGTCTTTGTAATGAGTGAACTCATTTTGTATGCATTTAACAAGTATAACAAATGTTTGCTTTTTGTGTTTTTAGCAAGAACAATACCTTTAATAGCAAATTTTTGTTTGGTGTTCTCCTATTTATATTAGACAGCACGTATGGTAGCTTTTGAAAAAACAATTTAAAAATAAACACAGCTCCTAAGAACACACATTTTCCCCTGTTTAAACTAAGATCGGAGAGTTGAATCAACTCCCCAACAAAAAGCAAGCCCCACCTAATGCAGAACAGTGACCACAGTGCATGAGAGTTGAATCACTTCTGAATAGTACTTTTGTGCAGGAACAGTAATAATATAATTGTATATGTCAAGCCTGTGAATGCCATCATATTCAATCTAAATATAAATGCGGCTAATAAAAATAAACACTTTCATTATAGCACGGAAAAATTAAACACACACTAGATCCATGTATACATTTACACTGAGGCACATATGCACATGAGGTGTGTGTGCATACAAAAAAGGCAGTTTAGCTGGTTGTTTATACCTTTTTCTTAAAAAAAATAAATATAAAAAAAACTTCTGAAACAATGCTTAATTACTTACAATCCCTGAAATAGACATTGCCTCTGTTATAGCAACCGCTAGCTTCTGACGGATTCACAAGTTCCACACCCAGGCTAACCGGATACCTCTGCGCAAGTGCTCGTCTGTCCACACCTCCGCCTGTCTGTCTGCTCTGCAGCACTTGGTACCCTACCAGAAGACTGGTGACAAATTCAGTGTCAGCCTAGTCTTAGTGAAGAAGGATGGGAGAAACCAGTCACGGTGTTGCTACCGGTCATTCAAAGGGACAAGCGACCACCGTGGTGCCAGAGGGGTGTTGTTGCCCTCCAGACCGCTGCCTTCTCAGCTGCCATTACCTTCAAACCAGTATTAAAATGCCATTTCAGGGGAGATGTGTTCGACTCGTTATGTACAAAGCCTTCAGCTTGGGATGTGTCTGCGTTTTTTTAAATCCAGATCCATTGCAATACTGGTCACTTGCTTAAAACCTCAACGTCTCGTGCTAAAAGAGTACCAGTACCTACCTAATTACCCTTCTTGTTTAGAGATAATTGTCATTTCCCTCCATGAGCTAACTCTGAACAAAAACTGCAGTGGTAAAATAAATCTGAAGTTCTCTTGAAACATTTTAAATAATCATTCTCATAGGCTAAATCACACAGCCAAGTCAAGTGCTTTGCTGATTGCTATATTTCATTATTGCTAACATATTCTTTAACACACTGTTTTCCAGCATGCTGTGCTTTTAAGAGCCCGAGTTCCCCACTAGTGGGCACCATTTATCTTCTCATTCCATGCATCTTCACATCTCATGTTACTGCAAACCCATTTCTGATACAAAGCCATTATAAAAAAGCAGGATGTGAGGAAAATAAAACTAGAACCACGGTTCAGTCATTTGTTACTTTCATAGGTTTTTTTTTTTTTCTTCCTGTACAAACCCAGCAAGTTATTTAATTTACAGTATAGCTTTCAGTCTATTTAAAATCCCATTGGAAAATAAATTAATAAACACATTTGTAAAAATATGGCAGGCCGCAAAAATGCTGTTAAAAGATAAAAAAACCAACTCTTTGATTAGAAATAAATAAAAAATATAAAAAATAGTCGCACACACTTTTTACATTCACTTTACAAAAACTGAGTGCAAAAGAAGAAAAAAAAAGAAATTGTACTGAAATAAATACAATATACTAACAGAGTGCATTGCTGTTAATACAAATAGTCTGTTGTGGTTTTATTTTTTTTTTTTTTATGTCAGCTGGGAAAAAATTAGTGCAATGTTGCAATTGTAAATGCAGCATGGCAACCTACACCCCTTAGCAGTACATGAACTCCTAACAGATCCATCTGGAGTTTACTGCTGTTAAGTAATTTCTGTTGCCCAGCAGCTTTCACATCCTACACATGGATGCCCTTCACTGCCTGTTTGATACTTTCCAGCAGAGCTTTGCATTCGGGGGAATAGTCCCGTTCCAGATTGCTGTACATGTCTGTGAGTGTATTTACATATGCTTCAAAATTCTGCTCACTGATTGGCCCCTAAATGGAGACAAAACAGATTATAATTGTAGGAGGTAAAATTAAGGCTGAAAAAACCCAAACACCCAACCCCAAAGCATGTCAAAGGGGCGATATGGCAACTGGGGAGACGTCATAAACAGGGCAGCCATCCAAATTAACGGAGGGGTTGTGGAAATTACAGGAGTTGCATGTCCTGGGGATTCCACACTCCCTCCAAGCAGGAAAAAGTGTTGGAGATATTATGGTTAGCGTAACTTTTTTTTTCTTTTTTGTGGTCGATTTGGCTCTGGGATTGTGACTGACATTCCCCCTAACTGTCCTTACTTAATCTTCCAGTGGCACTCTTTCTGTTTGGAAAGGGGCCTGGAAACATGAGTACCTCTGTGGATTTGGCCTGTGTTTTAGGTTAAGATGTGAAATTTTTGAGAAGATAGAGCTTGGTTGGCTCCAGAAGAATCATCTGTATGAAACAGGTTAAAATTTTGATCTGGGAGCTGAGTAAATAAGGATTCTCATCAGTGTGAAGTTTTCACTCTTTGTGCAGGGTGGGAGTTCAGATAGGGAGGGGAGAGGGAAAAGCCTGCCTTGCCCAGTGCGGTACCAGGCAGAAATACCAGGGCTGGCTCAGTCCTGGGAGCAACTGCACCTACTACCAAACAGACTTCATGATCCTGCATCTCTGCAAAGTAAATCAGCCTAAAAGTGCTCTCTGCTAATGCAGCTCCAGTGTTCCTGCTGGTCCCTGAGCTTGCTCATCTGCTTCAAGTGCTGGCAAGACAGTCTCAAAAGAAGGTGTGATGCTGCTAGCTGTGGTCTTACCATCTGTGGAAGCTGAATGTCAGCGAGACTGGAGATAAGGGCTTGGCTTAAGCCAGCTAACTCCTTCAACAGGCTCTCGTTGTTCTGCTCTATGAGTTTGTTCTCTTCTTCTATTGTTTTCAAATTGCTCTCCATAGATGTGATCTAAAAGACACAGGCAGGTACAAACACAGACAGACAAACCCTTGGCAGCATTGCTGCTGCAGTTTGAACCCAAAATATCAGCTGGCTGATTACGAGAGAGGCCATGATCATCTGAAACTCAGCTATGCTTTTTTTAGGAGAGACATAACTTCTCCACAGAACATTCAGAGCAAAGAAGAGGTTGTATTTGCTCTGAAACAATGGACTTTGCTGCTGGTTCACAGAGAAACCTCGTGGCAGCAAGGCACTGGAGAGTGCCCCGGAGTGGGAGGAGGGAATGGAGCCTGGAGAGGAAGGTCGGTGTGGAGCTGGGGTGGAGAGTGTGGCCTCAGGGCTGGCGGAGGGAAGGAGAAAGGAGGTTGATGTTTACATTGCTGTCCTGCTCTTACAGCATCCCTGCTGCTCGGCCACAATAGCGAGGGCACGGGTATTAGCTGCTGTGCTACTTTCCCTCCCTGCTCCTGGGTGAGCTCTGGGCTGGCTGGGATTAGCAACAGGCCTGGCGCTGGGAACAATAAGGGAAAAATAGAGTGGAAAGGAAACTGGGAGGATGAGCACACATCACAAAGATGGTCTCTGACCAACAGAATGGAAAGGAGGGTTTTGGAAAGAGCGGGAAAAAGCAGCCAAGGTAGAAAAAATGGTATCTTTTTAGAGTAAGAGCTCTGGGATACACTGAGCTCTGAAAGCTTAGATGTCAAAAGCAGTGCTGAAAAAAGCAACGGCAGGGTCTGGTTCCCTCCTGCCCCGCTCCTTGTCCCGGGAGCAGCCAGCTCGGCAGAGCAGAACCAAGGGCTGCCATTCCCTGTGCCCCGCCACAGCTCCTCAAGGCATGGATCAGTGCAGTCATAGCCACGATTGTCATGCCCACCCTGTCCTTATTAGTATGCACCTCTTTGCACTACTTAATTGCCTCCTGATGTGGCCACTTTACTTACTTCCACACAGCAAAACTCCCCAGTGTGAGAAACCCCTCTTTGCATGCCTGCTATCCACTACAGCCTCTCCTGTGGAGGGTGTTCATATCAGTCTGGGGTAAATTTAAAGGAGGTAGGAGATTTATGTCTTCTGCTGTAGTTCAGTTCAGGCTTTGCTGGTCAGTCTGCCTTCACCAGGGAGAAAGTCCGGGGAGAAGAAATCTGACTGCATAAATTGGGCAATCTCCATGCAGATAGCACAGTGATCCCCAGAGAGAACCAAGTGTCCTGAGGCACTGAGCACAGCCCCCCTGCAGTGCAGTTTGGGCTGGATGTCCCCACAGATTGTTTAGATCCAGCACAGGTGGCACAGACTTCTGCCTTGTTTAGGCCATACACGCAGTGGTTATTGCAAAAACAGCGTGAGTCAGCACTGCTCATTCCAATGTGGTACAAATATAGGGGGGTATGGTTACACTCAGTTTGGTTTAGATCAGTTTAGATTTATATTCAGTTCAGAGATCTCATTTAGGAACTTTTTCCTTTCACTCTTATTCTGAAGATTCTGAGCAAGCTTCTGCCCTTGCTTTTACCCAGTGTGCCTAGGTTAACTTCCAGGTGCATAGGGGAGTCTCTGTAGGGATGAAGCTGTACAGTTCACTCTGTAGAACCACTAGCAGCATCTGAAAGCCGACTTAATCTTATCTCCAGTGTGCAAAATAATGAAAGAGAATGACTCTTTTCCATAACTCTTGTCAAAATCCTCTGCTACACAAATTAGCAAAAGGCATACATTCTTTACCAGGTGTTGTCTGGAGGCAAAATTCAAACTATTTCAGTAACTGACAGTGGGTGAACTAAACTAGGAAGGTTTTCTTAGGTACACATAACAAAGTCAGCTCTCATTAAGACTTGGAGTGGGTTAGTAAGAGGAATTATCATCCCTAAAAAACTCAGGTCATAGGATCTGCATGGTTTGGTAAACAAATGTTTGGTCAACAAAGGAAAATGCATGTTTTGTTTGGTGAGTATGTTTTTTTCTGCTTGCCAAGATTATCTCCAAACTTCCCTGAATTTGTCATTCAGATCTTTAAGACAATGCCTGCTGCTTATTTACAGAAAATAAACAAGCAAGAGCTTGGAAAAACAAGTGCACAGGAGACTAGCTATTTTTAAACATAGCATTTACATGGCATTTAATTTATTTATTGTGCTTAAACGTAGCATAAGAGAAGGTTTCACATTTATGGCGTACCTGAGTTTGAAGTTTCATCATGTCAGCTTCAATTTTAAGATTGGATTCATTCAGTTCTTTTATTTCCTCATCCAAGTTTCTTATTTCTTCATCACTCTCAATACCTGTAAATAGTTGAAAATAATAATATCAGATTTAAAGTGTCCACATGCAAATGGATATATAAGCTGTGTTACCTGTTACTTAACCATAGGAAAATAAGCTTTTCATCAAATGATTGACCCTTAAATTGCCTTTTAGTGTGCTTTTACTGTCAAAATTGTTTCCTACCTGTTAAACATCTATATGAGCTGAAACATAGATGGGGCTATCTTAGTCCTTGTTTTTTCACAATTTCTTTTTTTTTCATTGCAACATGCAACTACAAGCTGGAGGGTACAGAAAGGAAAAATTGCCCAGAAAGAGGAAAGTTTGTCATAAGACATGAGGGGATATTTATGGTGTTTGGTTGTGGGGGGTTGTTTGGTTTGGTTTGGTTTGGTTTTAAAAGAAATGTAACAGCAACCCTTCTTTTTCAGTAAACACCCCAGGGCAATGTCTTCACTAGCATAACTGCTGACTTTAGTAAGTTCATCTTACTAAGAGTAAGTACCTGTTTTTGAGCTTGCAAGAATTTCTGTGGGGGCAAACTCCTGTGCAGAATAACTTCGATAAGCACAGCCTTAGTTATATCTGATAAATAGTGAAATTTAAATAACAGGAAAGGGGAAATTGTCAGAAAGCTAACAAGTATTACAGGGAAGAAAAAAAAAAAGAGGAATCCAGTCTTTTACATCCCAGCAAGTTAGACAACAAAGGAAAAAAGCTTCAGTTCTTTAATGAAAGCCTCATCCTGAAAAACCCCGAGCTGTAGCAGCTGGTGGCAATACGTGTGCCTGTTTCTGCTTAGTGTCACTCTGAGCCCAACTCTGCCTGGAGATTTGGGCCACTGTTGTTGTTACTGCTTTAAAGCCTAGAACTGAGTCTGCTGGGGAGCCAGCCTGGGAAATCTGTAAGCAGTAACACAACTGTTTCGCTCAGCAGTTGGAGGCTAAAGACTGAATTTCCTGAATCCTGGCTCAATGCCCAACTTGCTAAAGCATATTGTATAAGAAGGGAGACTCCTACACATTTCCCCCTGCAACTCTTTGGTAATTATTGCTTTGCACTTAGGTTAGCAAAACTACACAAGCACTGCATAGATGCTAAACCATGTAGGATTCAAGTTAGGGAGATGAGTCAATTTCTGCCCACAATATTTCTCCCTTCTTACCTTATTCATCAGATAGCTAAGTCCTCCTGATCTGTAACTAATAGTTTATTAATAACAACAATATTGAAAGCATATCCAAATAAAAAAAATAATACTGGTACAAGAGCATACCCTCAATGTTGAGTTATCAAGATGTAAATGAGAATAATTTTATAATCTCTCACGCAAATATTTTTGTTATTCAAGATTTTTTATTGCTAGAGACAACTGAAAGTAGTCAGAATTAATGCCAGAATGGCATGAGGGGGCACAAGTATAAATGGGAGTCAGGGCCCTTCTATCTGAATAAATGTCATCATCTCTTACAGATCTCCTTACCGCCACTTGCTTTAAGCTTGATAGTCATTAATTCTTCCGAAATTTTGCCCTTTTTTATGGTTTGTGCATTCAGAGGACAACCAGACAGGCTGAAACAGATAGGAAAAAAAAACATTAGCACCCACTTGAAAATGGCAACAATCCTTTCAGGCAATATTATCTTGCACTTGGACAGACCTCTGTACCTAAGGTCACATCAGTATCTCCATTATAGCATGGCTTCAGGGAATGACATAACTCATAAAGAGCCATTTAGCTGTATATTCCAGCTTGAAAATTGGCACAGAAATCTCAATCTGTGAGTAAACAACTCTTTAGCATATTTCAAAATAATCAAAATTGCAGTGGCAGCTACTGCTAAGTTACATGAAGATGCATTTACAGAATTCTTGAAGTTCAAAGACTTATAAACTGTTTTTATCAAGGGATTGTGGAAAAGGAGAGGAGAGTATGGTTGTTTAAAATGGCAAGTTTACTATCCTAAAAAAAATTAGTTAATGGGATGATGTCCACAGTGCAAAATTATTGTATCACTTTGTTGATACATAATAATGATCAATACAATAATAATTCTGGATATACCCTATAGGCTGTAATAGCTTTTTTGAATGGTTCTATTATATAGTCAGTTTGCTTTTTAACCACTGTTCACATTAAATTACATTTTGCTATTACAAAGCTTACAATTTCATCAGCTGGTAATTGTCTGAGGCAATTTTTATAGCCCACTAAAGGGCTGAGAGGAATTGCACTGTCTTAATACTATCTTTATAAATAAAAAAGAAGAAATATCCATATGCTAAAGAACTGGCAGAAGGATTTGTATTTAGGTGTAGCCAAGGAGTGAGGGAAAGTTTTGTTCCACAGGAAGATGGTTGATGTGCGTGTGTGTGTGTGTTTGTGTAAAAATTTAAAAAAAATAGAATCTTAACAGACATGGCATTTCCACATAGGAAAAAAAAACCAAAACAACAACAACAAAAAAAAAAAAACCCAACAAAACCCAAGCTTTTGTTAGCTTAGCTAAAAGCTATAGAGGGGAAGATGCTAGTTCTTCAGTTCTAAATTTCTGCTTATTGCCTCTGCCCAGAGCAGATTGCTAACTGGGAGATTGTTTGAAAGCCGTGAGTTACTTGTTGGGTTTCAAGTGTCCTAGGAAATGATACCAAATAAAGCTATATTTGATACCTCATTTTAACGAATGTGATCTTGACATTGTGATCAGTCTTATGTAGGACAGGAATCATCTGTGCTGTGAATTGCAATCAGCTAACATACAGTTTATGCTACTTGCTTAATTAGCCACAATTTACAGTAGCGTCCTAATATAAAGACTTTTAGATGGGATGTAGGGAATAAAATTAGGATAACACTGGACTCTGACTGAATTCATTCAAACCGCCTTGGACATTCTTGTATTGAAGAAGCTGTTTCAGAATATTAGGAAGAAAGCAAAGGAGATAGAGAATGCAGACTTAATTACTGTTAAAGACAGAAAACCAAACTTGCCAGATATTAATTCAGATAATGTAATCATATTATTTGATTTTTTTGATTAAATATGGTCAGATTATAGTAACTTTTTCACAGTGATAGATGGTGTTTATTGTTGTTAGTTATATGTGTAACTCCTTCTCTGTAAGGACGATTTTTTTGTAAGGTTGTGATAACTTCAAATTTCTTTAATCCATATGAGTGCTGCATGCTTATTGTTTTTCCTTTGTGCGACTTTAGCTGTTTAAATACAAAGTTAATGAGTATAACTTTTCCACTGGTAGAAAGATGAAATGAATGAGTCTTGGCTAAAACTTTTCTGGTGACATTTCAATGACATTTCTCTTTTTTTTTTGAAGATATGCAGTAGAACTCCATATTTCCCTTGGAAAGAACTCTATTTAATTTTAAACTGCATAGGCTCTGTGCTAATCTGAACACCTTGGTAAGTCATGCTTCAATGGGAACGTAGAAAAAGACATAAAAGTTTAAATCTCTCAAAGTAATTCTGTTTTGTATTACTTTAGCTGCAATGTAAACTATGTTGTTACTCAAAAGATTTCAGCACAATTTATTCCGACTCTAACCTCACGTTGCCAATTCAAAGTGGAATGTTAAGGAAAAATGAAAAGAGAAAACACAAAGTTATACCTTCTGTGGGTGACAAAAACATTATTAACATGACCCAGCCCGTTGCAGCCTGGCAAAGGACAGTGTGGCAGCTCTTGTTTGTTCAGTTTCCAGGATAGTGAAGACCCATTGACAGGACTCTCCTTCTGTCTCTTGGCAGCCAAAGGACAACCAGAAGCAGTGCGATGAGAAGTGTATTTACCTGATATGTGACCTTGGCCATCACAGCCTATCACTGGACATCTACAGAAACACAGCAGAAGAACCCTTGTTTTCACTGGAGAGAGCAGGCAAAGACAGTCTCAAAAAATTCAGAGAAAATCATTCCAGCTGCCTTTGCTACTTTGCTTTGATGGAGTAAGACTTGGTCCCTGGTGGCACACTGTACCTGAGCATCCAATTCTTGTCAAGCTGAATTATGGGGGTTCAGGTGATCTTAAAATAAGGCAATTTAAAATACAGTTGTAGAAACTAAGACATTCATTTAGATAGTATTTTACCAGAAAAGAAAATTGAAATTCTATCACAGGCAATAAATCCCACTTATTCAAGTATATGGAAAGTCAACATTGTCTCCTTTCTATCTCACTTTCTGGTATGAAGCAGAAGGTGGGTTCCAGTAACTGGAAAAATTGCGTGGAAACCCATGCAAATACTTGCAAAGGAAGGATAGGGAATTTTTTGTGCTGCTCTGTCAGTGTTATGCAGTTTTGCATGTATCATTAGCAAGTATTAAGGCAACATTGCATTCAAGTAAGTCTTCACTTTTATGTTCTGACAGTTATCATTTATAAATTTTAGTGGAATGTGCATTCTAGCCAGGAACGTAGTGAATCTCTACTGAGTTTCCAGTTTTCACTATAAGTGAAATTTTCGTTCATACATAGAGAAAAGACATGAGATTTACAGATATTTAAGTTCTCTGGAACATATTTGGAAGGTGTCACTCTGATTTAATTAGCTGATATGTTTCACCTCAGTCAGTAATAATTTTCCTCCATTTTGCCAAATTTTTCAACCAGGTGGCACTTGCATAGCACTCTTGAAAATAATTGGAGCAGTGCAAGCAGATACAGCAATCCTTCCTCACTGTTTAGTCTCCTAGGTGATGGACTCCACCAACTTCACTAGAAGCAGAAACACTTGGTTTGCTTCCAGCTCTGGGCACTATTCTCACATGGTTCAGATTAACTGGAGCATCTCCCTGAGATTCCTCAAATCCTGAACTCTTACAGGCCACTTTCCCCCCTCCGCTGGTGGTGGACCCCTGCTTCTGTACTCACTTAAGTTCAGGGTCTTCTTTTTCTTCCTTGGTAGGAGTGACTTTGATACCTCCTTTCCTGGCACGAGGACAACCAGACAAGCTGAAAGAAGCACAGAGAATAAGAGCCACCTCTTTCTGCTGCTGCCAGCCGAGAGCCCTGAGCACTGCATCCCCCTGTGATGGGATGGTTGTTACCTTCTGTGGGATGCATAGTTCCCTGTCACGTGGCCAGAGCCGTCACAGCCAGGTGTTGGGCACCTACGGAATAATACAGGAAGCTTACAAAATACAGCCACAAAGATACAGAGTAAACTATGTGTACATTCTATATTTTGTCTAGAGTGGAAGAAAGAACCGCAGAGCTTTTGTTGAATAACTAAACCTAGCTCTCATTGGTTTTTTGTTTGTTTTTTTTAATTTTAAATAAGCAGACTCCTTTATTTAGGGAGGTATTTTTTTAAAATAGCAGAGTTTTAGTAAGGAATGTAAAACATATTGTATATGATGTGTGGATTTAATTAGTTTGTATCAATGTTTGCATCAAACATTTTTTCCTTGTACAGAATCAACATTACAAAGAGAAGAAAAATAAGCAGCTTGAAATAGATCTATTTGTAAATTTACTATTATGTGTTTGTTTTTTATGACGATGTTTTCAGGTACAGATCTAAAGAAGCACTTTGCCAGTATTTACAGAAGGGGAAATGAAAGCAGAGAAGCAGTTTTACTTTTGGGCATCAGTAGATGATAGCCAGAATTTGAATTTAATAATTTGTGTGTTCTAGCACTGTAAGCATACCACAGGACCATCTCTTTCTAGCACATGATTCAATTGGGTATTCAGCTGAGCAGTTGGATTATGCTTATTCCCCATGGTTAAGGGAATGTGTGTGTGCAATAAACAAGCCTTTTTGAGTATGAACCTTTGATATTGAAACATCCGTACAATAAAAAGAAAAAAACCTGCCTATTACTGTGTTTTTGCCAGTGTCCTGGCCAGGTGGGCTTCTTGCTTGCTGTGCCCCAAAAGCCAACTGGAGTCAGTAGGTCTTTCCACTGACTTCTGTGGGGTTTGGAGAAGGACCTTACTGGTAACACCTTCCATCTCAGAAGTACAGAGATTTTTTTTTTTAATTATTATTTTTCTTTTTTTAATTTTTTATATTTAAAGCTGTTGTATGTTTGTGGGGTGGCTTGGTTTGAGGCTTTTTCAGAGAATATAAACATACCTCAGCACACAAAGCAGCACCAAAAAAACATTTGCCTTTAGAAGTTATGCCAGCGTTTTCTATGTTTCTGTATTATACAACACAAAATTCTTATCCTAAGCAACCCTAAGGGACTTTGAAATGATATTATTTTTACAGAGTATCAGAATTTCATAAGGAGTTGTGCCAAATAATGTCGTACTGAACCATTAAGGAAACTTGCATGCTTCGATATCCTCTTAAGTTGCTACTGAATCTTTCCTGATTTAGAGAGGTTCATGATTTAATCTCTTCATTGGTAGGCTGCCATGGAAAACACCTACAAATATAATTGTGATAACACATCTGAGTGTGCAGGTGCATCTCTTCACAGAATATTTAAAACTACTTTTCTGTGAACAATTAATTTGTCAAAAATCTGACTTCTTTTGGACATGAAAAAATTTATGCATTGATTCAGGTAGAATTCAGCAAATAATTCCAAATTAAGAAGGGGGTGACTATTTTTTTAGAGATAATGTCAAAACATTTCCTGATGACACTTTGTGAACAAAATATTTTTGGCAGAATGACTTGCGTCACACTGACAGCAAAGGTAAAGGTGGGGGTTGCAGGGTGCCAGGATATGCTTGTCTGTGTAGAACTAAATGTTGACCTGTCTAAGTGTGGGACAAGGACTGGGCACAATGTCATGTGGAGCAGGCAGCAAGGGCAGATGTCTGGAGAGTGTGAATGCTCAAAAGTAAATCCAGAACACCTGCCAAAAACTGTGGCTATTAATTTTGGCTACTTGTTTTATCAGATAATCACAGATGGAAGGGCTCCCTGCATAGACTGGATGTGAACTTTAATTCAGTAAAAGCTCTTTGTGTGAGACATTCAGATCTGAAAGTCTGAGAGTTGTGCATATACTTAAAAAGGACACTGAACTAAATTTCAAATCACACCATCTGTATTTACCACTTCTGGCAGCAGACAGATCTCCAACTGGATTGGAATCCAAGCTATTCTGGAGGTCACTGAAGATTTGAGGCTGAGATATTATCAATACCAATCAAATTATAAGATGATATTTCAGGTGGACTATTGACAAATCAGTAAAAAGCTTCATTAACAAGACTCAATCTTGACCACTGGGTTGGGTTTTCCAAATATTGGTTATATCTTTGTATGGATTGTGAAATTCCAGAACACAAAATACACCAAAAATCTATTGCCTTGCAGTCAATAGTGCTGTGGAATTTCATCAGCTTTTAACTGGTGTTTGGACTGGTGCCCCAGCTTAGGGAGTCGTCCTCCATAATGGATTCCTGTGCAGAGCCAAGAAAATAAGATTTGAATTGAAGGGCCAGAGGTTTCAGGAGGTCAAATTAAGAGATGTCAACCTTCAGGTGGGTGTAGGTTACAAGTTCTTTTACAATCCTTCCAAATTTGTTATTCAAAAATAAATCTCTCAGTGATTTCACATATAAAATCTTGCAAATGGGCATCGAGTACCTCCTATTTTGTCCCTTTCTCCAAGAGGATTGCTTTATCTTTAGGAAGATGAACTACAATTACATGCAAACTTTAAACACTCAGCTGCAGGTTTAGGAGCACTTCTGGTATATTTGCTCCCTGAAAAGCTCACCAGGGGTGTTGGATATGAACTGTAGTTAAGGCAAACCCATAGGGGTCAGCTGAGAAAACCATTGACTGAAATTTGTTATACTGCCTATGGAATATACCTCAGTATCAATGTTTTATGTGGAACCCATGTAGAAAAACTGCTCAAATCTCTCCTAAAAATTGACACTTAACCACTGCAAAAACTTGTCTGAGGATAGGACTGACCAACTATTCCTCAAAGCTTCTGAATTGTTAGCAAATATCTCTCTAAAGTACACATTTAAAATTCTTTAAAGTTTGATAAGCAAGCTCTTTGATTAAATATGATATCAGCCAAAATTATGCTGTCTAGCTTTAAAACCTGTCATCATCAAACTTATTATGTTTTAAATTGACCACCTCAGGTTGTTCTGAGCAGCAAGAATCCTCATATAGAAATTTTCTTGAATCTGAATCACAGGCCCACTTTCTGAGCAGATCTTCCTTATTTCCAAACTGTGGATCACATGGAAGCCTTGTATCTTTGCTGGCATAGAGTTTCATAATTAAAGCCAAAATCTTATCTTGATTCTGGCAAATTAAACACGAATAACATTTGGAAAAAATACACAGCTTTTTCATATTCATGCCTAACTACATGAGGGTACTTTCCTGGCCTGATTCTATGAGCATTTATGCCCTCTGCTCACATAGCAATACTAAAATTAACTATTGATATGACTACACCAGCACAAGCATGATTGCAGCATTTTGGCATAAGATTTAATTTAGCCAGAAGCAAGAGTTTTGTTCAAAATATCACCTGATCTATGTTTGCAGGAACCTAAATTAAGGTGGTACATTTGTGGAAAATAATTTTATTTAGCCCTTTTTCCTTTTGCGAATTGTCTGTGAACAGATTTTGATTTTTGCTCTTTTTCTAGTTAATTGAAATTAAATGCTAACTGCGTTATGCAACATATTTCTGTCTGTGAAATGTCCATGAACTTTGACTTTGTCTTTCACAACTCACTTATTATACATGGCGTATAGTGTGCAGTTTGTCATTTAAGTCATATGCTGTTGCTCCTCTTTCCTTATGGCATGACCAAAACTCTAGAAGCTTTAGTGGAAAAATAACCATATTGGTATGCAAATTTACTTATTCACACATGAATGGGGCGGGGGGGTGATGCATGAGGAGCAACTATTCAAAATATTTGTGTGAGTGTCTTTGTATGGCAGAAAGCCAATAAAAGCAGGGACAAATATATATGACTCAGCAAATTATTTCAAATTTGTCAGCATTTTTGCAAGTCAGTTCCTTGCTAACCATTCTGCTCTTTTAAAACAAACTAAACCTACTTTTTATACCTTTGAGGATCAGGGATGTCAAAACATGAAGCATTGTGCCAGTGTGCCAGTTTACCTACTGGCTTTGTGAACTGCTTTGGACAGCTGCCTAAATAAATGGTCTTTCTTTGCCATTTTGCTGCACCTCCTGTACATTCAACTTCATAGCTACCATCAGTTCAGCATTTCAATTATAATTTAAGTTGTAAGGCTAGGGAATAAGACCACTAACATTTGATCTGGGGAAGCCAAACACTGAGCCAAGCCTAAATGTAGTCACTTCTGCTATTAATATCATTAGGAAAGGAAAATAGTGCCATCATCAGACTTCATTTTCTTCTATCTGGACTAGGGATGAACCTAAAGGACAGAAAGGACAGTCACGGGGTTCTCCCCTTTTTACATGCATTCATGAGTTTTTCCAAGCCATCTATTATGGGATCCCATTTACAAGTTGCAGAGGGAAAGCTATGAAAGAACTCTAATTATCCTTTCCTTTTCCCCACATCCTTATTGACAAAGCCAATTCAATAACTAGATGACTGGTTGCCAGTGCCTCTCTTGACTACAGATTTTTGAAATATTCATATGTCCCTATACATCTGTCTATATAGCAGAGCCTGCACAGTCCTTTTGTAAGTGACATTTCATGGTGAGAATTATGCCAGCACAAAATCATATGACTTGATGTCTGC
The DNA here is from genome assembly GCA_013399195.1 of Dicrurus megarhynchus. Classification (NCBI taxonomy): domain Eukaryota; kingdom Metazoa; phylum Chordata; class Aves; order Passeriformes; family Dicruridae; genus Dicrurus; species Dicrurus megarhynchus. The sequence continues at coordinate 175,759 of VXAD01001926.1, read as the reverse complement.
TTCAGTGACATTAAACTCATAGTATAGGGTAGTGAATAATAAAAAATGATTTGCAGGTATTCTGGTCTCATTTTAGATTTATTCTAATTAGATTTATTTCTAACTAAATAACTCCAGTTAATTCTATCTGGATCAGTTATTTGCCAGATCAGTCTTACGTATTAGATATTTTCTATTCCTCTCTGATTCAGAAATACTGAGAAAACTGCATCTTTCCTAGTGTTTACAATTTTTTCCCTTGAGGGAAATTAATGAAAATGAAGGGGTTAATTAATTAATGAAGAATGAAGAAAGACAAATGGAGAAACATTTCTTTATTCTTTATAAAATAATTATATTATTTTATTTATAAAGAAATAAAGAAATATTTCTTTATATTTCTTCAACACTTTATTTCACTCAAAAGCTTTCAAACCAATTCACCTCACTTTTCAGACAAGGGTTTGATACCGCTCAGAGCAATTCAAATTTACAATTTCTGTAACGCAGGGAATGTGTTTGTTGAAGACAAAAAATAATAACATTTGTGCTATTGTTAATACTTACTTGAGCTCTTGAGAGTTAGCAGCCATAAGGGATTTTAATGTCTTGTCAGCTAATGGGCACCCAGAAACACTGAAAAGAAAACCTGATGTGAAATATTTTACTAAACCAAAGCATTTATTTTTATCAAAACAGCAACATACAGACTTATGTCATTGACTTATATCAGTTACAATTATACCTTCAGATATTTGTTCTTGGCAAAAAAGGAGCAGCCAATATAAGGCTGTGGTTCTTAAGTCACTTAAAAAATATATAGTTAGGGACAAAGGTGTTTCCCTGTAAAGCTTTGCTACGGAGGGGCAGTGGTACACAGAATCCATCCTTTATGTTTCCTATATGAAGGACAGCTAGAGGATCTGGTCCACATGGTTGGTAGAAGGCACAAAACACTTCCATCCTGCTCCCAAGGGAAAAGCAGGAAAATATTGTTTCAACGCCTAGGTTGACAGTAGGCTATTTTGAGGAAGATATTTAACATCCTCAGGTTGTAATAGCAGATCTATGAATTTCAAAGCCATTCATAGAGAGATATGCAGGAACCTGATTTCTAATCACGTGCCACAGCATCTGTATAGAGACTGCTTGTACACTCAGGGAAATGCAAACTTTACTAAAGGACTTATCTGCAGGTCTCAGCTAAGAAATGCAGCTACAGTAACAAGCATATGCTGCTTAACTCTGCATCAGTGTATCAAGTCCAGACCTTCACAAATATACCAAAACCAGGAAAAACAGCCACATTTCTCTGTGGATTATTTTCTGCAAATTGCTTTTGAATATTTATCCATGGTTGTTATAAAAAGGTTCAAAGATGACAAGAGCTAAAAGTAGCTCTATTTCCTGTTTTAGGCTTCCTGTTGTTTCTTACCTGCGGTGTGAGGCATAGTTTCCTGTGACATGACCGCTACCATCACATCCTGGAGTTGGACAGCTGTGCAAAGAAGAAGCAATGAGAAATTAGAGTATATATAATACACCACATAGCTCACCATACTCTGCAGTGAATTATGTAATGGTCTTTAGGGCAATCACGTTCATCATTACACATTTCAACATTGTCATGACGCTGCAGAAAACTAGAAAAACTTCACTTCTATTTTTTAATGACTACTTGAAGCACAGATGGAAAGAATTTCTCCTATTTCCACAACGCAAATAATTCAAAACCTTATTTTTCATCTGTGTAGGGTTACCTTTGCATAGGTATTTTGGTTACAAAGGGGGTTCTTAAAAAGACTGCTTCATTATCAGTACAAAATTTTGACAGCAATTCATAAATGTTAGAGCTGAAGTTTCTGACCTGATCTCCAGTATAACATAGGCCAGAGAACAGTAACATTCAATATAATTCCTTTCACTTCTGACTAGATTAAGGCACCTTGTTTAGAAACACATCCAATCTTTATTTACTGATACGAGTGAGAAAGGTGTTAGGGTTGCTTGCGGAACAGAAAGCACGTCAATGTCACACAGCTGAAGTTCAGAAAGAGCACAGAACTTTCTCAAGATGTTTCTCAGCTGAACTGAGAAGTGATACAAAGGTGGTTGTTGTGGTTTAGGAATGGTACTCTCCAAGTGAGTGTTCCCACCCAGACTCTCCAAACCATAGACATCTTTCTTGCCCCCGCCTTCCTCCTTCCTCTGTGGCAGGTTGGAGAGGAGAATTGGAGGCACAAAAGGTGAAAATCACATCTTGAGATAAGAACAATTTACTGGAAACAGCAACGAGATAACAAAATGAATGGTAATAGCAAAAATATCTGTAAGAAACTGTACGGGATAGGCAAATGATTGCTTAGAACCAGTGCTACGCTGCCCTGGCTCAGTACTGGTGTTACCCAACCTCTCCCTTTGCCAAGCTTACTCGACTGGGAGGAAACCCTTCTCCCTGGATGAAGTTATAGAATAACCTCCAGGTCCCAGACTCACCACCTCCTGGCTACTGCAAAAATTAACCCTGTCCTGGTTGGAACCAAGACAATGGTGTAAATTTAACAGAACGGATATACTCATTTAAATCAAGGGATGGAGGTATGCTCAGCCTGGAGAAGATGTTATAGCTTCTCTTTTTCCTCATCTCTTCTTCAGTTGTAACACTGAACTCATTTATCAAACTAGTATACAGTCCTCTGCAAAAGGGCAAAGACACCAAGAAATGCAACTTGTGAGTGGAGGGTGAGGTGAATTAAATATACCTTTGTACAGTACTTTAAAACACTCTAACACCAACCCTGCAGAGTCGCCTTACAAAGAACTCAGTTTTTCTTTCACTGGCAATATGGATAAAAAGGGCAAGCAGATGCTGTACAAAAGCTGTAAGCTAGTGTTCCATGCAAATGAAAAAGGGGTGCCTGAGATGCTCACCTGGCTATTTTCTCTGAGCTGGCAGAGTGCTAGGAAGTTTTTCAAATCTGTAAAAAGGCCTTAGGAAGACATCAGCCTCATTTTCACAGCCTATTTCAACCTGAGTGATGCCATTATGGGCATCAGAATTAACATGGAAAAATAGAAAGCACGTGCTAGAAGGTGGTATTCATACAGTAGTTCACTGTAACTGCACTAACCACATTCAAAAAATTTTCTCTGCAAGTGCTTATGTCATTTTAAAAGCTTCCTCATGATGGAGCCAACTGTACTGAATTGTTCAGCACAATTTCTGAGCTCAGTGGGATCAGGAATGTAGTCTGATCCCTATATTGCCTATGGATTCTTCTGATAAATTAAATCTATTCCTTATTTAATTTTCAGCACAACTACATTTTAGACACCTATCTCTACTCACTGTTTGGACATAATAGAGTACAACCACTGTAAGCTCATCATTGCCCTAGTAAATACTCTGGTGTTATTATTTAGGAGAGCGGAAAAGTATTTTACAGGCATCTCAAAACAGGTCAGTATGACAAAGGAATAAATATTACAAAGGAAAGCCATTAGTCTTCAGCAAATAAAGTCTCAGTGATTTTTGTATGCATTTGTTTTAGAAGAAGAGGCAAAACTACCTGACCTGTAGCAATTTAGGTCACGAACTACAACTGCAGATATAATGTGGTGAGTAGACAACATGCAGACTGCATGACATGAGGGGAAAGAATCGCTCTTCACAGCAGCTTGCCCCAGGGAAATGTAAATTCTAGAGACAGAGACAGCTCTAACTGCTTCAGTGCCGCTGAGCCTGGAGAGCAGGACACAAGTTGGCAGGATGTGACTCGTTTATTTATGGGTGAGCCTGCAGTGATATGTTATGGGCTATCATCACTCAGTGATACGGACCACTCTTGTTGAGAGAGACCTGCTCTGGTTTGGGACAAAAAGAAAAGTGCCATAAATGATTGCTTAGTCCTAGTTGACTATTACAGTGAAAACTCTGTGTTGATATCAAAATGATATTGACGTGAACCCAAAGGGATTTTGGGAAGAGCCTAGATGAGATTTTTTAAAAGTGACTTGTGTTATGAACTGCTTGGGACAATTTTAGTGAACAATTCTAAAATGAAACAAGCTGATGTATGCAGACAGATTTAACGGAATTTATTTGCATTTCTAGATAGCAAAGTTTTGGAACTTAAGACAGAGCAAGTGCATCACAGTTCTTGAGAAAAGAGAGTATTAGCCTATATTTTCAGAGTGTGAATTTATACAACCACTGGGTTCTCTGCAGGACTGAATAACTAATTCTTTTTGGAAGGAAGCAGATGAAGGACTTAAACATATTTCCTACAGATTGGAAAACCCCGTGGCACTTTCTGTCTTGTATTTTGTCTTTTTATGAACTCTGCGTGTTTTCTGTCTGTGAAATCCTGTCTGCTTCCACACAAGCTCTAAGCAATGGATCTATAATGACGATTGTTCAATTAAAGCTTATTTAATTATGTAAGCATTAGCAGAGCCAATCTGTAGCATGTAATGAAACTGTGTGTTTTGTAGAAGGAGCTGTTGCCCGCTTGATAACTGTCTATCTGAGGAGTAAGGAGTGGCACCCAATAGAAATTTAGTCATTGATCTGTCCAGACCCCCAGGCATACCCTGGCTTGACGCAGCTCCGAACCTCATGTCTACATACCCACCATGTGGAACTAACCATGTGCAGTGAATTGTGCAAGCCTCCCTGCTCAGCTCCTGCAAATCTACTTCAAACCAGAACTCAGAACAGCAGCACAGTCAGTCTGTACCAGGGGAAAGGAAAGTGCAGCATTTTTTGTGACTCACGTGATGAGTTCCTTTTTGAGATCTCTTGAATGAAGCTTGGGTTTAGGACTCGGTATGGAGACATCTCCTGGATACTTCTTTTCCTCCATGTTTTCTGGAGAGCTCACTGGATCTTTCTGAAATATTAGATGAGAACGTGACAAAAGGTTTCTCTCTCCAAGTCCTCCCACACATTCAAGAAATAATTTGCCATGGCAAGAAGAGAACGTTTTGTAAAACTTAAAAAAAAAAAAAATAGAGAAAGAAATTAAAAAGAGATGATGGAGAGAAATTAAGAAACTTTAGTACATCATAGTTTCAGGGTCTTACAGGTAGACTTTTAAAAATGTTGTGTAAATATTTCTGAAGACACATGCTAGTTTAAGCCATATATAGGAGCAATTTGAGGTTGTTTTATAAGATGATGATGAAGGCCAAAGAAAAATACACAGAGAAAATAACAGTGGTTTTTGGGAGAGTCAAACAAGACTTCAGCAATTATGTTCTTTTTATTTTCTGTGTAAGTACGTTGCTGACTTTTGAATACAGTTGAAGTGGTGACTTTTGCAATCATAAATTACAAAATTGCAATCATAAATGTAAAAAAGTACTATTTTACATAAACAAATGTAAATGCAAAGCTTTTTAGGTCTGTGGAATAGAATGTCTTGTTATCGTATTCAAAGAGTAGATTCTTGCTAAAATAAAAATCATAAAGAACAAAATGACTTTGAAGTTTTCTTAATAACAGGCTACTAAGGGTAGTTCTTGATTTCTACTGTTTGTAGATCAAAATCATCATTGCTACTATGCTGTTTGGTGGATGGTATTGAATCCTGAGAATCCACTCCCTTGGGAAGGTGTTTTGGAAACTTGGAGTCCTAGAAGGAAATTACATTTTTGTTTTCTGAAAAATCTTTGATCACTTCAAAGTAGCTTGGTTTATACTGTTTTGAGGCTTAATGCCTTCAATTATTATTACCTTTGTGAAAGATAAGTATTTTCTTTTTGAAGGGGTGCTCTGTAGCTATTTTATCATTCGAGAATCCTCCAAAGCTTATAGCATCAATTATCAGACCTCTATTAATCCCTTCTTGGACTTCATGTTGGTTTTGTGATTCCATTCCAATATGCAGGTATTTCCCAGAGATTACCATCTGTAGGAGCAGAAGCTGCTGCCTTGAGAGGGGAAGGTCCCAGCCTCTGCTAAACGCACGGGGCTGGTGCCATGGATGCTCTGGGCTTGTGCAGCTGACAGACGTGCCAGGACAGAGGAGCAGGGATGTCTGCAGAGCTGTTAACATTGAGTGCAGGGTTGAGTTGAATCTGGACTGAAAATGGAGTTTCTGCCTCCTGGGTCTTGTAAGCTCTGCAGGGGTGTTTCTTCTGATAAAGCTTCCATATGGTCCTCAATTCTAGCAGCTCATCTTCGCCTGTTTGGAGGCTGGATCCTCAATATGACTCCTTCTGCTTTCTGCTACTGGCTACCTACTGCCTACTGTAACTCACACTACACATACATGTAGAAATGATGCTGTATCAATTGCTACTCATTTTGCAACCACATTTGTGGGGTTAATTTGTTTGGGAATAATCTAATCTGCTACAAATATAGAAAGCAAAAATACATATATTCAGCTTTACTAAACACTTTCACAGTAATTAATGAGTAATTATTTTAAATAACTAGAAAAACTCTCATATATTTCAGGCTTTGGGAATTATACTTCTGAAGGAAAACTTCAGATAAGGAGCAACAGAGAAAATTAGCAACTACGAAAGGTCTTGATAAAATGTTAGTACAGAAATAATAAATGATTGTAAGTCCTCCAAACATGGAAACTAAAATGCTAAAATACAAATTGGAAAAATGGATGTCAGCTTTGTTCAAGAATCAAGAAACTTCAAAGACGCTTTTCCAAAGTTGGGTTAAATCTAGGTCCCAGTGGCGTATAGGAGCGATTTTGCCACTCAAAGCTGCAGGATGGGGATTTGAATTCCTGACTACTTCTGTCCACAAGTTCTGACCTACCTTTCTTACCATCACATGCAAACAGGGATCATCACTGGTATAAGTCACTGCAAAATTGAAAGCTCCCCAAAGAAACAACAAAATGGTAAACCCCTGCTGCCAGCTGGAAGGGGTCAGATGTCAAAATAACTTCAAAAACACAGGTAAAATGGTTTCCACTTAATTTAATGGAGGTTAAAGAAGGCTGGTTTATCAGTTTCCTTTCTAGCAACTAACTGCCCGGCTACATCTGCATCGCTGAACTGATGTGTGTTTCTAGAAATTTAAAACATGCCTTGCCTGGGGCCCATGTATCTAAACCAGGCATACACCAGCCTCTTCCACTTCTTGTGAGAGCAGCCTGGAGTAGGGGGTGGTGAAAAGAACCCTCTAGCACTCCACTGTGATCCTGATCTGGGTCATGCACCTGAGGATTCACCCTGCAGCACTCCAGAGTAGCCATAACTGTTTGTGCTGCAAGATATGTTAATGTTTCCATATGTGTAACTTGTGTTCTTTGTTTTAAATGAAAGGTATCTCCTGATCTTTTGCTGGTGATGGACCAGAAACTTGTGAGTGTGTGTGTGTGAGTTATTCATCCTGTCACTGTCTGATACCTGCTGCAGAGAGCAGACTGATGGAGAATTATGTATATCAAGGCTTGACAAAATGCTACAGTATTGCAGTTCACAGCTTCATTTCACTGAGTCATTCAATAAAAATAAGATTTCGTGGTGAAGACTGATATGACTACACCTACAGCCACCAGTATAACTGATACTAGAGGGTTTAGAATTGCAGTATTTTCATTTTCTATCTTTAAATATTTAGATTTTTTTTAAATCTTAATAGGGAATTTCCTGAATTGAGTTGTTAAGGTTTGTAATTTTTTTAAAGTAAAGCTATACACACACACACACACACACACACACACACACATATATATATATATATATACAGAAACATCAACAATTTTATACAGTTTTTTTCCTAGTTAACATCCCTTAGTATGTTTCCCAGGAATGAGGGAGACATATAGACATTTAAACTGGTGACTTCTTCAGCATTGTCTTAGTCCCTTGAGGAACACTTGGTGTTATTCAAGCAGCATAAAATCTTCAGATGTGTAGAAGCTGCAAAAGCAGGACAGTGCAAAGGAAATGTAGGCAAAGGAATACTGAAACTCTGCCTTTCTAGAACCTCACATCACTACACATGGCCCAAAAGGGGTTGTGTCTGTCTGAAACACAGAAAGTCAGAAATAAAGAACAAATACTTTTTGATCCTCTGCACTGACCAAGAGTAGAGCATCATGTCTTGGCTTGTGTCCTTCTCCAGCTATTTATCTTTAGAAGGAGAGATAATCCTCTGGGAAAACACCTTTAGCACTTCTCTCTTTCTGGTATGTTGGGTGATGATCATCACAGCTAGTCAAGCCTGACTGTATGTATAATTTTTCCTTTTCCATTTGAATGGATTTATAGTTAAATGCTGTTAAAAATCTAAAGGATTTCAGACCAAAAGAAAAATCGGAACCAGCCCAAGTGGTCCAAGCACTACTATTTCCTGCAAAGAGCATGTGTGTATTCATGCATGCACACTACAGAAAGAAAGCAAGCAATGATACTCCATTAATGTACAGATGGAAGTTTATATTGATTTCAGCAAAGACCAGAACATAATGGTAACATGAATAACAGATAATAGCATCTGGCACTTTTAACATTTTTAAGCCCTGAAATCTTTGGAGAACTGACAGTTGAACTAACTGACAGCTCTAGTTATTTCTCAGCGCTTTCCTTTTGGAGAGATTTTGAGCTTTTTCCAAATTCAGATTTTTTTTTTAAGGGGGCATCTGGACAGGCTATTTTGCTGAGGGAGAGAGAGACAATATTTTCTGGAAATTACCACCAAAATTAAGCAACTGTTGTGCATATGAACCAGATAACAATGAATTAGAAATAGATATAATCAGTCATTTTCTTTGCATAAGGATAACTGCCAGTCTTTGATTTTGAAAACAGAGCCTCTGGCCCTGACATCACTGGACATATCGAGGCTCCCTGGGATGGCAAAATCTCACAGCAGAGATCTGGGGCCAGATCCTTAATTAGGGATGAAATGCACAGTGTCAAAGCACCGAGTGCAAGGGGCACCAAGTGCATTGGACCATTATGTCCTATTGGGTAGTTTAGTTGCCTCAAACTCCCTGTGCTGGAAAGGGACAGGGAAACATCCAGACACCCATCATAGCCTTGTGAAAGTCAGGCAGGGATTGGGGGGACGTGGAGGTGCTCCTGTCTTGGCTCTTTTGCTGAGCTGTGATGGCAGCAGGGAGGAGGAGTGACATGACAGGTCCCCTGACAAGTCTGTGACACCTCTCGATCTCGGCAGCAAGGCAGTCCTCTCAAAGCTGGATATGCTTGCTCATCGTGCAGCATGAATGCGGAAGAGCCTGAGCCCTTCAGCCTCCTGCCTCATGTCAAACCCACTCCAAAACCCTGGTGCACGGATTGTTCTGTCATTGGTAAGGTAAGGGCCATCATCAGCCCCAAAGAGGAGACTGCAAAGGCTTCAAGACAAACCAGCCTCCAAGAAATGCAAGCTTTTTCAGTGGACACATTGCAACAGACTATCCAGTGTTGACAGATTTTTTCCTCACACAACTGAATTTTCTTTTAATTCCAGGCGGTTTTTGAATTGGAGGCCTGGATCCTCTAACCCCAATCATAAATAGCTTTACCCCATCTACGTCTTTGTGAAGTGTCAGATTTGATATTTGAACAAAAGTTAATTTCATGATAAATATAATGATCAAATTCTATTATTTGATCTATAAATCCAAACAGGAAATTAATAGTAATAAAACTGTCCAACTGAGACATCTTCTAGGTTTTTTTTGAAAGCTGTAACTTAAGCTTTTATCTAATCAGCCTTTTAAAGATCTGGTGGTGCCTTCCTGATTTTAAGAAAAATGAAAGCAGTCCATATTCTGAAAGTCAGGCTCAAGAGGAAAAAAAAAATCGAACTTGCTGGCAAAGTAGAAGAATAAAAAGGAAAGGCCGTAGTAGACTATGCTGCCTTGTAGTCAAGAGCAGACATGAAAGAGCAAAACAGAAACAAAACCAAAATCAAGACAATTATTGAGTTGGAAGAGACAGTCTAGAAGATTGGTTGCAGAAGTTGCAAGCTGGAGATCTAAGACTCACTGGTAGAAATTTCTTGCAGTATATAAAATAAAAAGCTTTCCAGTGAAAGAATATTACAGGCAAGGTTTTAAGCATGTGTTTAAATGCTTACATAGCAAGTTATCTAGAAGATATCTATCTTCTATCTGAGGAGTTGGTATGGGAAAATTGCTTTTTGTTTCAGCATGAAAGAACTGTCTTGGTTTGATTTTATTTGTTGGGGTTATTTTTGTTTTGTTTTTTTTTTCCCCTGGTGATTGCTAGTCCATTTGGGTGTCTGTGTTACAGGACTGAGCCATTAGGAACAAAATTTAAAAAGCAGTCTCAAATGATGGATACCTCTGTTTCCCTTATCTTAGAGACTTACAGACATTAACAAGCAGGCTCTGAAAGCAAGATTTTTCAAAGTGAGTAATGGGGTTTTCTTATATCACATCCAAGAGACCATTAAAACCAGCTCAATGTTCACAAGCCTACCTGTGGAAACTGATTCCCTTTAAATTGCACTAGATGATCCCAAAGACTATCATTGTCTCTCGTGCAAGGGAAAAAGTCACTCAGAAACTGAAAAAATACCTCTTTTTCCTCTTCTTTCCTGCCATGGGTCTTGCTGTAGTTGATTGGTGTATCCCAGCCTTCCTGTTCACAAAGTGCCTGGTAGAAGGCTGCATTTACCAGGATGCTGCTTGCTTTGAAAGGAGAAGAGGAAGGAGTGGGAAGTGCTGTGCTGGAAGAAGTGAGAGGCATAACTTTGTCTTGGCTTCGATTCTTTTTCATGCTCAAATCCAGAGTGCCATTTTCATCCACTTCTATCTCAGCTCCCTGACATGCAACAGGAAATAAAAACACAGTTAGATATGGACATGGTAAGGCTGTAAACTAACCATGTGGTGCTTTTAAAGGATAAGTATAAATGCACGCTTTTTATTTAAATTTATCTGAATCTAAACCCAGCTTTTTGATTTATGTCAGTTAATGTCCAACTCTTAGGCAGACTTAAGAGTAGCTTCAGTAATGGTATCCCTGCATCTCAGCTTAAACATAGTAAGTAGAATTTAAATAAGATGCCTCTAAACCATAACCTATACACTCTAAATCTAGTTTTATTTAAAATAAGTTTAGCTTTAAATCTTCTTGATCTTTTCACTCTTACAGAGAACTATGACCCCAATTCACAGTTAAAAGCATTAATGCATTGTTTAGGTCATCAACAGCATTACTATTACATATCCTCCCTTCCCCCCACACCCTGGAAACATTATAACATCTGCATCATGGGGGAGGAGAAGGAGGGGGAAAGAAATACATGTAAAAGTAGCACAGTGGGAGAAATTTTCACTAGGGTTGTCTACATCACTTGAAATAACAATCAACTTGAAATAACAAACTGCCTTTATCATAATTTGACTAGGCCACTAAGGCACAGGTCTGCACTGACACCACTAGACTGAGAGGTGCAGGTGGATCTTGAGGAGGTTCTCCCTGATGGAGACATTCTGCCTGAGTTAACAAAGCCTTTTCTTCCTGGGAAGAACAGCAAAGAGCAGCCTCTAAATGCAGAGGGCTGTGCAGTCTGGGGAGAGACCCAACCTCTCTTTCCAGTCTGGGAGGAGCTCTTCTGCTCACAAAAAGGGGCAGATGCTTCTTGGCTGTACAAGAACAAAGGAAGGAAACTTCACTGTTTTGCCTTATATTGTTTGATCACAGAAAAAGAGAACACACTCCTCTTCTTGCAATGATAAAAAGCTGCTGAAAGTGCAACTTACTAATGTAAGCAGCAAGAACTTTCCCCTCATGCTCAATACGCTACACTGAATATTGACATATTTTCTGTATAGGGATGAATAGAAGACTAATCCCTGCAATTGCTAACATTTGCTGAAGTCAAGTAGGGGAAGAGATGAAAGGTGGCTTCTAGAGGACTATTCAGTAGTTGCCCTGAATAAAGTGGAGAACATTCAAAGACTGTGGAGATAAATAGCAATGCCAGAGATCTACACATAGAATACTGTGATTAACATTGCTCATTGTCTTCCTGTTATTGTCATCACTACTATTTTTAATTTGCATCATCACAAAGCTTGGATAACCCTTGGGAACTTGGGGTAGATGTGTTCAGTGCTGTGTAACTGTAGGAGACAGTTGTATAAACCAAGATTTCCTTTGTTGAGTAATATAATAGGAAACTCACAGTGTAAGTGAATCACCTAGATGATGTGTTGTAAACAGAAAAGAGACAGGTATGTTCAGTGGGCAAGTTTTTCTGTCTTTCTTAGACCTCTTCCTTAGGCAGACACTGGCAGAATGAGTCCCTTTCTCTTTCTTTCCACTAAAGATTGCTGGAGTTTGATGGTTAGTCAACCATTTAATTGCTAAAGATAAGGCAGTGAAACTTATCCTCACTGGAGGATCTTAAGAAGAGTTGTGGTGAAACAGGGAGTTCTTCCCCTGTGCTGAAAGTGTGGCATGGTCACCCTCGTTGGACTGAGCTTCCTTTGTGCAGCCTTGTCTTCTACCACTGCCATTGATGGCTCATTTAAAGGTAAAATGTGATTGATTAAATCTTCTGAATAAGAAGGAAAATATTGGTAGAAGATGACAATTAGGGCCTGACAACCTCTCTTCACTCAGCCAGCAGGACTCCCTCTTGCATCCATGAGCCTGACACAGATGCCCACCTAGACCAAAGCACCACCAAGCCATCTGCTTGTCCCTGGTTCAGAAACTCAGGCACCTCTTATGTTTGCTTCTCCCACATAGCCAAGTTCACATTTTCAATCATACAGCTTAAAGAGAGAGATGTTTTATTGTATTTATGGGAAGTAAATACACTTCTAATATGTTCATACTAAGACGCTTTGGTTATATCTTTCTGCCCCTTTTTAGTAAATAGTTTAATCTCCTGTGATAGTTTTAAGCCCTGAATTTGACAGTGCAGCTTATCCTGGATAATAACTTCGTAACCACAACATCTTATGCCATCTGTATAATATCAAATACATTTTTATACCAGCATTAATAAACCTTAGTTACAAAAATCCAAGATATTAACTGTATCAGTGCCAAGCACACACTCCAGGATCTGACAATACAGCTCTGCCATGATCGCCCCAGTGTTTTTTGGCTTCATAGTTGATATGTAACTCTAGCAATGAAACAGAGCTACAGTAATCAAGTTTAATGACCAATGTAAAGTAAAATGCTAAACATTGTAGTTGCTGACATTTTTCATAATAAAAAAACTTGGGTTAAGTCTGCACAACCAACATTCGTATAAAATTCCAGACCTCTGTGACAGATGGCTTAGGAAAGGAAGCCATGTGACTGGGCTGCAGTAGTTTTATAGTGCAAAACCCATAAATAGTGCAGATTCTCTGTCACTGACAAAATATCAACTACTCAGAAGGCAACAGCAACAACAAAAAGGACCAAAAACAATCAAGGTCCCCTTCTCAATGCAACTTGACATAGAATAATATCAGAAAATCATTCTCTCTGAGAAAGAGAATCCAATAGCCTCCACAAGGAGCTCTGACTGATTAGCAGAAAATTTACTAACATGGATACTTAAAGCTTTCTCAGCACTTGCCTGAAATCATGTAGAAGTTGAGTTGTCCAACACGTACCTAATTCTGATCAGGGAAGGCTGGGTTGTATGTGAAGTAGTGTGCAGATGGGATTTAAGTGAGCTCACAGATGCACAGAAAAATTAAATAAAGTCATGGGAAAAATATCCCCCTTTGCCCATTGCAGGATGGATCACATGTTTACAGCATGGCTTTTTATTCAGAATGGTATAAAAAAGGTATTGCTTTGGTGCCTTCCTAGCAAACTCCAAATGGCAGAGCGAAAAGAGGGAAGTCAGAGTTATTGCTCCAGTTTGCATTCCTACTCTGATCCCACCCTCCTCTCAATATGTCTCCTTTGCTTGCTTTACCGCATTTATTTTTACATTAATTATAAAATGGAGCTAAAAAGACAAAAATGGCAAATGGGAAAAAAATGCTAGAGTAGTGCTCTGACATGCTGACAGAAAATGGCGCTTACTATGCTTAGCTCAGGCTTGTAAAGGCTGTGTTCTCATTGAAGGCAAGATCTTATTACTGTTGACTCTAGTGCATGTGTGAACAGGCCTATATTTATCCATTTATCATGACATATTTAAAATATAGCTACCAAAACAATGTAAACTGTTCTGATTATTCCTTAAAACTGTAAGCAAAACAAAGATGCAAATGTATCTTTTTGTTTCCTGACTTATATTTGTTTTAAGCTGTGTAAGTCTTTGCAGCCTGATTTTGATCTTACTCACATTTACATTTACACTGGTCTAAACCAGGAAAGTATCCAATGAAGCAATGAAGAAAAATCAATGAGCATGAGAGAATACACACTGTAATTAAATTCAAGTTACTTCTTACCTACGACCTCATCAGTGACACTCTAATCCCACCCTCCGTGTTTTAAAAGCAGCTGGAAAAGGATTCCAGAATAAAAAATGAAAGAAAAATGATTGAGGCACATTTTCTTTATTCCAGTAGTTATTCAGTTAAAAGATAAGGCACTAATAGTACTTTATTACCAAAAATTAAGACTAATATAAATATGTAAACCAAAAAAAAAATTGTCTGTATAGTCTCCAACTGCTTTGTGCCATAAAGTCAATCTTTTTCAACCCCCTTTATCTTATGACATAAATATTAGGGAATATTTTCTAGTACTTTATTAGTTCTTGTCCTTAGAATTGAATTACAACAGCTAGGACAATAAAGGATGTTAGTTTTTTGTGTCAAATTTCTCCTGCATTTTTTCAGATGCTTTTGGTCCATCTGATCATTCACATTTAATACTTTCCAGTGTGTCTCCAGTAACGATTACAAGTTAAGCTTCATCCCAGCTGGACCAGAAAGAGTAAATTATTGTGTCTGCATGGATCTTATTTCAAACCTGTGACATCAGGGAGATTGTGTCATGGCATATAAGGGAATTCATGTATTCTTTGGCTGGCATCAGCCATGGAACTTAGTGCTGAGCAAGTCCAAAGAAACGACATGATCAATGATTTTGCATTCCCCCTAGCAGTTCAGTCTGGTTTGGAAAGCTCAAAAGAGCTCTTAAGTTCTGGTATTGGGAGTAAATGAGACTCGTATCTTGCCATGTGTATGAATAATATTCTTAATGCAAGTCCATCCAAAAGAGTACAACCTTTTCTATTCCCAGCCAACAAAAACTCATCCACCTCATCCTCAATTCTTCACACTTAGATTTAAGCAATTGATTACTTCTGCAGAAAATTGAAATATTAATTTGGATCAAAATGAGAAAACTTGTAACAGCCCAACAACATTTGACACAAAAAATGGAGTCACACTTTAAGCCCAGAGCAGTTCACAAATTAAAAAAAGCTAGCCAAGAAGGTACTCAGAGAGCAATATGCACAGCAGTATTACAGTATGGTACCTAGTCATACTCTTGGATGATTTTTCATCCTGCATTTAGCTTTTAAGGTATTTGGAGTAAAGTACTGCCTGACAAACATGCTGAGTGCTAACTACATTTTTAAAATTATAGATGTAATTTTCACCGTCATCAATATTCAAGAGTGGAGAGACGACACAGTTTTGTTCAAAACCAGAATTTGAACTTTAAACATTTTTAGTAAGCGTGACTTTTTTTTGTTTTGTTTTCTTCCAAGGCATAGTGTGCATATGCCATTTTGTCTAAACAGGTGGGAAAAACACCAAAACAGTCAACAAAATGTTTGGCAAGCAGTAGTGAGGAGGATACAGATAAACAATTGCTTGCAGCTACCTCACTGAGATGTGTGTGGTGAGGGTTGTAAACAGGGGAGATCCCTGGAATTTGTGATGATGTGGATTCTTAGACAGTGCTAGAAACTGCAGGCTAAGCCTCCTAGGGGAACCCTTCTGGTGACTTCAATGGGAGCTGAATGAAGCTGCATAAACTGAGAATCAAATTCACCAAGAGATTGGCTTGGGGTACTGACTGCGTGAGAATTGGCTGGTTGGGATTATATTCAGGGGAAGAGTTTACTGCAGTCCCAGGCTGAATGGCTCAGAAGGTGCAATGTTAATGTGGTATTATTTATTTTTGAAAACTACATCATCAAGGTATCTGATGATCTTAGCATTTTGTATGCAACTGGTAGATAATTCGTAGAGAAGGTTTAAGATTCGTTTTACTGCTCATTTCAGAATAAATGTATTCTTTTAACGGCTTAACTTTTAAATTAACATTTTTAATCCTGGGATATTTGTCGGATCACCTTGTGCATTAGGTCTCCCTGGAATTTTTTCTTACCAATGGTACTCTTAATGTGTAATGTGACTTCTCTATCCTTGCTGCACTTCTCTTTCTCTTTGTTGTCTTGGACTCTCCCTGTTGAACTGATATGTAGGGAATGAGAGATACATATTTGAATATCCATTAAATTATTGAAATTTGGAACTATTTTATAAAATACATTTACTTTTTCATTTAAGTTTTATCTGTGTATACAAGAAAGTGGTGAATATTCAGCTTAAACCATACAACTCTTCCTAAGAGAGTGAAAATGTTCTGGGGGGCAAGAAATAAAATTTAAGAGGCAGAAAGGAAAAAAAAGAATACTTGGGAACACTTTTTGTTGTTTTCCCCACTTGTCTAAGCAAGGTGACATATGCATGTCTTGAGCAAATACAAGAAAATGCCACTTCTTTGAAACGTTTGAACTTTAAAATTCTGCTTTTAAAACTTAGAAGCACAATATTTTTACATCTCTGACAATTGTACTACTGGCAAAGTATTTCCAACAAGCCTAGGAAGTCCTCTGCAGTCTCACATATCCTTGCTCTATCACCACACAGCCTCCCATCTGTAAAGAACCAAGTCTTGGATTGCCAGGAGGCTACCTGATGCTCAGAGAAGAGCAAATACCTTTACATGTCAGGAGCTCTGATCTGCTAAAGTATGGATGATGCTAATCAGGTTTTCTTAGAAAAAGGAATAAAAGGATGTGTCAAGGGACAGGGCTGAGATGCTTGATACTGTGGGGCTCTGAACACAGCCACTCCACAGTTATTTTCAAACCTGTTGAATGTGTGTGCTGCCAAGTAGAAAAAGGAAATCATTAACTCTGTAGTAATGCATTGCATTATTTGAGTTCAAATACAGATAAAGTCTCAAGAGGGGGGTTTTTGTAATCTAAAAATTTGTAAGATATTTTAGCAATTAAACATTTACATTTGTGGCCATGACCAGCCACAAAACAATTCAGAAACACTGATATATAGTTAGTAGTCTCTTTTAAAATAGCCTTATTTTATTGTTTCATATTTTAAAATTAGAAAGTGTCTTCATTGAAGAGAGTCTGGCAACTTAATTCCGCAATTTTTTTGGTTTGAGTCCGGTATGACCAAAGTAATAAATATCCAAAATCAAATAAAAATATGTTTTGTGTACTTTTGGACAAAAAATCTGCTTTGGGGCTTACTTGTCTGTGTTCTGGCCAGAAGCTAATTCTGATTCTTCTGTCAGATGTTTTGTATCATTATGCCCTCCAGAAAGCCTGGCAGAAGTGGAGGCAGGCAGATAGCAAGGTAGGCAGGTGATTTTCTTTTAGGCTGGATTCCTGGCTGTGAAAAAGGAGTAAGCTATGTGCCCCAAGTGCCCCTCTGTACCATTACTATTCTGTTCACTTCCATTCAATCCTTCCCCATGATTTGGCAGCTGTGAAGCAGGTACGTAGGAGAAAATCTTTGGGTTATGCCTGGTCCCTTTACTGCTCTTCTCTGGCAACAAAGGTCTATTGCTGAGGTCAGCCAAAGGCTGCTGCTGCAATTCAATCCAACCATTGGCATCAGTTTCCATTTCCCTACTAGAAGAAGTCTCTGTTCAAGACTGATGGAAGGAGGTTTTTTGCAGCAGATATCAAGGATAGATCTGTCATGAGGAAAGGTTCTATGAGCAATCTTTGGAACAGATAATGTCTGAGGTACAGGGAATGCCTGTGGACATACTCTAAAAAGTTTACCCTGTGACATTTCCCAACATTGATTTTAATGTCCAAAACTTCACACACAAGTAGAAATCATAAGCAGCAAAGTGGGATACCACTCTGCAAAGGCACAAGGCTCAGAATACCTAACAAGGTGTTATGCTGGTGGCAAAATTAATGGTTCCACTCAAAAAATAATAGCTAACCTCCTAGCAATGGTGAATGAACACCCAACCAAAATGTAGCTCAACAGCTGTGGAAGCCACCTCTAGCCAGACTGAGCCTTGTGAGGCTCAGATAAGGGAGAGATAAGGTAGAGTGACACTGACTTGCAGAAAAAATGGTCATCTGTCTTTTGGAGCAAACATCACGAGTCAGAGTCCCACAGCAGAAGCACACCTGCTATGCTGTGTTTTGACAAATGCACCTCTTTTATCTCCCCAGTGATTTCTCCTCAGGTTCTGGTAATGACTCCCTCTCATCTACAAAGAGCTTTCAAAAGTTTCATTGCAGTGGAACATGTGTGACTTTAATGCAAATAATAAACAACAGTGTTCCCACACCACTGTCATCAGAAGAAAACCTTGTCTATTTTCATCAGGATTATAACACTATGTAATGGCACAGAAAATAAGGCTCATAGCTCACACAGCACCATTTGTAAATCATAAAGATCTGTGAGGAAACGCAGAGCAGAAACCAAAGCACAGAAGCCACACAAACATCTACTAAATTAGGCAGCTTTCCATTATGACAGACTTGCCCAAATTATCTATCTCCAAACGCAGTGGGCCTGATTCTCTACTCTTGCCAGCAGAAAGGGGAATTTTACCAAAGTCAGTTGTTATTCCCCCCCTCTCCACCTTGCCAAACTGTTAGGAGCTCCAAACACAACAGACTCCATAGGTAGTTCTGTTCCATTGCTAGCAAAATATCACCTTGATTAATCATATGTTTTTGTTTTTTTTTTAATCAGTCTCCAAAATGATCACTAATGGCAGGTTTCAGAGGGGGAAAAATTCCCTCTTAAAACAGATCTTACTCATTATCCACCACAGATTGTTGTTAGATTTCAAATAACCTTTATCTTTTTTCCTCCCAGAAAATTCCCCCCTTGTAATTAGGGCTCAATTATGAAAAGAATTAGCAACATAATTCCTGCTATTTATTTAGTTTTATCAGAACTGGTCACTACATTACTTCTTTCTTTCTCTGCCTCTCTTCAAAAGAGCATGCAAACAGAAGCCTCCTTTCGGGGGATTTAATGCAGTCACTAACATGAAAGACAGTTTATTCGCACAGTTCAGTAGCTAGCACACCCTCCAGGTTCTTGGACTACCCTACCTTGGCAGACAGACTCTGTGGTTTGTTGGAGAGGATCTCTGCTGCTTCCCTGCAGCGGGTGGAAAGGTTCAGGATAGCAGCAGCTGCTGCTATGTGGGTGTCTTCACTACATTGACCGTAGCTATAAGAGTTGGCATGGCAAGGGCTCTGTGTGTGGGCGCTAGCACTAGGCAGTCGATTAGAAAATTTCACTGGATTTGAAAAATGCTTTGCTGTTGAAGAGAGATTTGATTAGCAATCGCATGTATGAAATTTTTTCCCATTAAATAGTTTTGCTTCTCAGACTACGATTTCATACATAAAAAATATTCAAAGATTACATTTGAAACAATCCATTTCCTATTGCCAGTAAGGGTTTACAGTAAAAACGGCTTCAGAAACACCATAATTTAATTTTTCCTTGAGGAATACACATCTTTCAACAAACCTTCTGAGATTTTTACTCATATTTTACTTATCCTTAACTCAGGCATTGAAAGCAACGCTGTCCAAGGAAAGACTGAACACGCATTAATGTGTTATCCATCATGATTTGACCACTCCAGAGGGCAAATGGAATCGCAAATGTATTCTTATAAAGGCTTCCTCTTGGAGCTCTATTGTGCAAAAAAACAACAGTGACTTGTCCAGTCTTAGCTAAAACAACACTGCTTACCCTACTTAGATAAATAAGTCTGTTATTTAAATAGCTTTGCTTATGTGACTAAGGAGCACAAAACCAGGCTCTTGAATGAAGCAGAGAAATCAGATAAAAACATAACCTATAAGGAACATTCAGTACTGATTTTGTGGAAATATTTAGAAATTTAAGTCTGTCCTTTAATCAATTAACAAAATAAGGGCAATGAACATTAATATGATCTTGCTTTACAGTCTTTTTTTGGCTATGTTTCAAATAATACACAGATTTATTAGGCACAGTGAGGTCAGTTGAGAATGAAATACTAACAGGTGAACAGAAAAGCACTTTCACAGACAAAAGTGGTGTTTGTGGTTCTTTGTTTTCTTCTTCATCAGCAGTGTTTACTCTAAAACTGTTAGAGAGAACTCTGCTCTCTCTTCTGGATTTTGGAGCTTGAGAAGGCATAAACTGTTGCAGGGAGAGCACACCACCATGATTTCAGCTCTAAGGAAGCAATAATCACTTCTTTTCTCTGCAGCCCTCACAGTGTCCTACAAAGATAAACTAAGCAAAATCCAATTTCTCAGCCTACACCCAGATACATCAAGAACATTTCTGCGTATGGCCATCTGCTCACTCCCTAAAGATCTGAGCCCCAAGGCTCTGTATCCCTTTGGATGTAGAGCTTTGGCTAAGTGCTTTTTAATGCTAAGAGCTACACAAGGCATAGGAGGACTCATCTTCCCTCAAACTTGGGATGCTGTGAAAGAAATGCTTGTTTATGTGCTTTGACTGGAGCTGAATGCTATATTCCATTTCTCTAAGCACTGGAGGCATCTCAGTAGAGCAATACATGAAAGCCTCATGATTCAGTCCTCCCTTCCTCTAGTGAAAATTAAAAAGGATTTATCTACCCTGCTGTAATACTGTAGCACAAACAGGACAGTCTACATTTTTAACATTTACTACAATGAAATTTAAATTGTGTTTAAAGACCGGAAAGTGCATTTTTCATTGCCTATCCTAAAAGATAAAAAAAACAACCAACCAACAAGAAAACCCCCAGGCTGTAAAGGGTGTATGTTTTGCTAACAAAACAAGTTTACAAGTGCAGAATCCACAGAGGGCTAATGATGGGCTTTTGGCTGGCTATATATTTACATAGGACTTGAACCCATCACTACATCATCAGCTTCTTATTGCCAACTTTTGTATACCTGAATAGTTAAATCACTCACCAGCTCTTTTACTTTCACCTTTCCATTAAAATAATAGCTGCACATTGCAATCTTTGCAAGAACAACAGGCTGTAAACTTCAGCTCTGATATACTTCATACATAAATTGCATATATACGTATTTGCATTTGTATAAAAACATTTCAATCATTTTTTCCTTGAAATGAACCTGTGAAATAGACATACATCTGTGCAAAGAGACAGCTAATAGGGAATATTCAATTTTAGAAACAAAATTGGAAAATCTGCCACCCAAGAAGCTGGCAATGCATATATTTGCTTTCATTTAAGCAAGCCTATTTTCCAGGTCAGATAAATATCTACTTTTCATTTGCAATTTTAAATAGAGTATTTATATATATATACACAAAACACAGATACCTACAAACATATATGTGTGTTTTTGTGTACTCAGATGCATACACAAATAAATATAAAAACATACAAATTTTATAAATATATAAAATATATATAATATTTTATAATATTAGAGGTATTTTACACTATAATTAACTTGTATGTAAATTCATTCATTAACAAAATTTTTTGCTTTTCTGTTCACCTTACTATGAATGTTCTTCTTTGTTGGGGTAAGTGGGACGAAATTTGTTTTCCTATTTTGTTATCCTTGACTAATCTTTTTTGTCATTAGCAAAACAAAAGCTAACTTAAGAGTCTTTTTTCACGTTGTTCTGGAACTATTTTCTTCTGAACCCAATTTTGGTGCAATGAAACATTTATTTTCTGTTTCCCTCATGGCAACAGAATTATTTGTTTCTTTAAACTAAAGAATATTCTGTAATGGTCAATACAATGGCAGACATTTCCCATGCAGATTCAGAAGAGCATCTGCAATAAACCATCACTGTTCACACTGTGGTATCTCATTTGTACAGAGTAGTACCTCAGCAAATCTGTAAATGATACAAGCAGAGGAATCTTGATAACAATTCAGTGCATTGGTTATGTCTGCACTATAAATATGATTTAGTACAGAAATATGAGGTACCGAAACAAATTCAGTCCAGGCCTGGAATTAATGTAGCTGAGGCACATGCTCATCTAGGAGAAATAATACCTGTATGGACGCACCTAAATAATACCTGAAGAACCTTTGAAACCTAACTTTGATTTCTTTGTACATTCAATACATCTTGTGCAGACATATTCCATGGGACTCCTCATCTATTCCATAAAGATATCACAATTTAATCAAGGAAGAAGGTAACAGGTAAAACATAAAGCATTCCTTTTTACTCCTCTTTTCCACTGATAACTGCTTTCAAAGGAAGCATCAAAAAAGTAAACTTTGTAGTAATGATATTTAGTGCTCTAGATTCTATATTTCACAAATAAGTGATTCTATTTAACATTCTAGACACAAGTGATTAAAGAGGGTTTTTGCAGACCTTTCTGGAATTCTAGAATTTTGAAAGCAGAACAAGCAAAAAGGAAAAAATTAATCAACTTTTTGCCACTTTTTCAATGGAAAATTGAATTTTGAGCTTACATTCAAGAAACTGAGGTGTTTTTCGACCTTGTGACACAGGTGCTGTTGTGCGTTTGCCAAAGACTTGTGCATCAAAACTGGCATAATCAAATGGGACTTTCCCCAACTTCTCCTGTTCTTTCACCAGGGTGCCTCTGGAGGAGGTGACTGGCTGTGAAGTTCTGTAACTGTACTGAGATACCTCAGGCTTCTTTGATAAATTTGTCCTGCAGAGAGGAGGAAAAGAATGAAGGATAAAGACAAGAATGTCTTTAAATAACCTTGTCTTGAAAAATAGGATATGATTGCATCTCAGAATCTAAAAATGTGTTATTATCACATGTGAAACTTACTGGTGGGTGTATATAATAAATAACATAAATATGGTGGCTGACTAGTAGTCAAAAACTACTTTGACTACTTCACAAACAAAAAGATGAGGACATTAAAAAAGGTAGCATTCTTTAACTGTAGTTTGGGCTTTTTACAAGGAAGTTACTGACTTACTGCTAGACTACCACTCTAGCACGGTGCTTCCTTTCATTCTAAACAACAGTCTGGATTTTTTTCTAGCTTTTAGTTTTTTTGGATCAGTATTGTTCTCACTTTACTGTGAATGATTATGGTATAAATATAATATAAGATGATCTGAAATCATTGCTTGTGCTATTTGGGAGGAACAAACGATTTATGGTGTGTTATTCCATTTAGTTAATGTTCAGTAACTACTTGTCTTTAGTAATTTCCTAAGGACTTTTCATATGTAGAGTTAAGGCACGTGCAGTTGGCAGACACATGGACATAATATTCTGTAATGGCTCTGAAGGAACCATTAGAGCTGATCATGTCAATAATCCACAAATTAAAGTGTCCCCGAATAGACCTGAATATAATAGGTTGTAATGGTCGTGGTGCCAATGATGTGCAAATTATGCATGTCTGGAGGGTCCATATAACTCAAACAAAATACAATTGCAATAAAAAGTGTTTCTCTTTTTCGATGCCATTGTATAAAAAATAAATTAAAGTAATTAAACCAATAAACTAAGGATAAAGAAACTCTATGAGTTGTTCTGATCTGGTTACTTGTGTGGAAGTAAGATTTAGTAGGATATATTTGACTGCTTATCCAAAGATACGTCTCTTGTCTTCAATGTCAGCCACACGCACAAGAACCGACAGAGATGATTGTTTATTTTGAGAATCAGCTAGCTTTGCAGAGGTTCATCTTGGAAAATTGGGTCACCACTGAAACTGAAATTTGAAGTGGATATAAGATCTGAGGAGCAACGCACAGAGTTTGTGCATAATTACTTTGGAAAGACTGGTTTGTGAGGACTCCTACCTGTGAGTCTGATCATGGCACTGCCCAGCTTTTGGAGACTCGAGCTGGTTCTTTTCCTGGGACATTGCCAACTTTTCAGCTGCAGCAATTGGACAACCAGAAAGGCTGTTGAAAAACAAAGGTGAAGAAGAGAAACAACAAGAAAAAAACATTGAAATTAATTCCTGAGTAAAGGAGATGTGTGCTGTTTTTCTGTGGAAACCAGTGGCTTTGAACTTCTCTGATGGTCTGCGCATCTATGGGAACTGCTGCTGTTATAGCCCAGATTCATGTGTTTCTCAATCCTTAATGCAAAACTGTGAAATCTGTGTGTATTTTAGGTGATATATCTGGAAACTGAATCATGTAGGAGTTTTCCACAGCTCAGCTTTGATGTTTTGTGTCTGGCAAGTCACTAGTAAATTTTTTGACAAATGACATTTATTTTATCAGCCAAACCATGCATATAAGCCTCCTGCTGATTAAAAGGAAAGTGAATATGGGAAAAAAAACCCAGAGATATATGAGGGACTGTTACCAAAGAACACATTTTGTCATTTCAAGTTGTGCTAGCTTATATTTTCCTGTTTGTTTTATTAGATTAGAACATGTTTTCTTATCCTATTCATGGGTTGCTCATGACACAGCTGATGTGCTTCAAAGATGACTGGGGATTTAAAACAGGAAACACAAAGAAAAAATATCTGCTTATGCCATATATATTCTTGTAGACAAGCTTGTCATATGTCTGATAAAGACTGACTTACTATCTTTATTATTAAAACACAGTATGATAAACCTTAATTTTGGTGCACTCATGTAATAACAAATCAAGCAATAAACAAAAAACCAAACAAAATTTCACAAATATTCAGATCAACAAAGAAAGTTGGTTTTGAAATTATGTCCCAAGTTTGATTGTAAGATTGACATTATCTTTTCCCAGAAGCAGTATGATGGAATATACTGCTTCCAGCAGAAAGCAGTACTGACAAGAGCTGTGCTGACAGCAATGGCTTGCTGGAGACAGAGTGTGTTGACTCTCTGCCTCACCTGCAGTCCAGCTATGATTCCCCAGCTGCCTGTCTGGAAGGCTTTTCTCAATTTTACTTTCTCCCCGCAGGCAGCAAGTTAAACAGACAGGAGTGTTCCAGGCAGGAAGATGGCATTCCTGAGGGTAATAAGTGGAGCTTTTAAACAGATTTTAAAATAGTCCACTTAAAATTTTCTGTTTTGCTAAAAAGGAATGTACCTTGATTGGAAGTTCCTGTCAAGGACTAGCATGTAGTGGTGCAAAATGAATGGGTTTTGGTTTCCATTGGGTTTTCCAGTTGTAGCAATAATAATGTATTTTTTCATTCCTTCCCTTGTAACTGATGATTTTTCAGTGTGAGGACCATGACGAAATTGTAGCTTTACATCTCATCTATGAAAATACTAGTGGAATTTGCCATCCTCAATGCTGCAGCCACTTTTTATATAATGGAATTAAACACAATTATTTGGTTATAAATACTACAGGCTGCCCTTGCAGTTCATAGACACTCTTCAGTGTACTACATAGCATCTAATTCCAAGATGTGCCTATCAATTTACTCCCAAGTACGTGTTAGGTTTTAAGTGGACAGGAATTTTTCTGATCTACCTTCGGTGTGTGTTGCGATTGCTGTTGACGTGTCCTCTTCCAGTGCATCCTGGGGTGGGGCACTTTAAAACATTTTCATGCATGGCAAGAACTAAAGAAATGTAAAAAAAGTTGATAATAAGTGCATCAATTAAAAATACACATCTCTAAAAAATGAACATATCATCTTTGAACTCAGATTCTCAATTCTTTCTCATTTTTATTACAGAAGAAGAGGTCAACACAGTGACCATGGTGCCTCCAGCATAAATCAGTTTGTTTCTATATTACTGTGATGTGCCTTCCCATGTGCACAAAATTGTTTCCACGGACTTTAAAAGAACATAAGTGGAAGTCAGCAAAGATGTTAAATCATAAAGGCCTTTATACACCACTAACACTGGAAAAGGTAGGTGATAGAGGAGCCCTGGGCCACACAGCCCATTCTACATGGAGCTGAAGTCCCTCTCTGTCCCAGGGAAGGAAAGCTCTCAAGTACAGGAAGGCTGCTTATACACTTTTTCAGATGTTTTGAGTATGTCCCTTCGAAATGGTACACTTTCTGGTCATCTGAGCTGTCCTGAAACTCCCTTGGACCAATCGGTCATGGTTCCAAGCAGCAGCTTACACTCTTGGTAGTGATTACCACCTCTTGCCTGTACATTTCCTATGCCCTTGGATGTGGATCACCTTTGCTAAGACTGACAGATATGTGCATGTTAAACAGTATACATCTTTGGGGCACAGTGTTTCTCAAAAGCTGACTGTTCAGTCCATGGGTTTGTTCTGCCAGGAACCAAATTCTATTTTTTTTGTCCCCATCAGGAAGGAGCACATCTAATTGGAAGTGTGATAATTAACAAGGACTTGTTAATTTTAACTTTTTAGGAAGTTAATGTTCCTAAGGCCT
The DNA here is from genome assembly GCA_013399195.1 of Dicrurus megarhynchus. NCBI lineage: Eukaryota > Metazoa > Chordata > Aves > Passeriformes > Dicruridae > Dicrurus > Dicrurus megarhynchus. The sequence continues at coordinate 149,280 of VXAD01001926.1, read as the reverse complement.
TCCAAATCCAGCCTGCTTAATTCAGCAGATGTTTCCATAAATACAGTTTAATACCAGATTACAAAAAAAGGGATAGCTACAGTTAGGAAGAGGATTTTGGTAAAGTGCAAATATCCTTTTAATTTGTTGTTATGCATACCACCGCAAAGAACAATCTGACTAACTAGGTTGTTTAAACGGATAGTTTCACATTTAAGTTTTGGCTTATTATGCAGCATTTCATTGCATCATGTTGCAGGATTACACACACAAAAAGCCAATGTAATCAGAGCAGCACAGTTAGAAATAAGCAGGGAAATTCAGGCTAGACTGGGCTTAAAAGGGTTAGTGTGATATTGTCACAAGAGAGGGACCTGCTGTGGAGCAGCGCTGGGATGTACTGATGGAAATAACCTTTTTGAGCTCAGCAGCAAGGGGGACACTGGAAACATCTCTGCATAAGCATGCCCAGGCCTCTCAGCTGTTGGCAGTGAATACCAGCAGCCTCCATGTGCGATTGCGGCAAATGAGGCCACAGCTCCAAAACAAGCAGCTGATGTCTGTGCCTTAGCAAAGGTATGTGCAAGCAACATCTTGAAGATTCATGGGACTACAGCATGCAGGTCTGCTGGCAGCGTGGGGACAGGTTGTCTGATCTTGTTCTTCCCAGGCTACCTGAGGAGCCTGCTGCTGTTTGTAATGATGCTCCTGAGGAGCACTTGAGCTGACAAGTGTGGGAAGTAGGACTGTGACTAAGAGCTGGAGGGCAAAGAAGGTGTGATGGCTTCTTTCCCAGTCTCATTCTGCACTCTCACACAGAAAAAAGGAGATTCTTCTCCAGCATAAGCCCACGCCACCCACATTACTGAGACAGATCCAGTTGTTATTCTGGACTGCAGAGTGATGATACTCACTTTCTAGTGGCACTCTAACTTTATGTGGACAGCCTGAGAGACTGCGGTGGTGAGGGTACAGCCCAGTCACATGCCCTGTGCCATCACATCCCGGGATGGGGCATTTGGTTTCTCTCTTTTCAGGCCTGGGTGAATCTGCAGAGAAATCAGATAAGGATTTTGTTTGGGTTTAGCCCCTGTCTGCACTCAGCTGAGTGATCCTAGCAGTGTGATATTCTCTATTTAATACTTCAGATTTAATTCCTGTGCAAAGTTTTAACAGAGATGTATGCAACTGAAACATCAATTCAGGTTTTCACACCGTGTCCTTTCGACAATAATCCCCCCCTCCCAATATGCCATTTATTTGCTAAACTATATAGCTTTAGGATTGCAGTGTCATTTATTCCATTCAGACCCTCAAAGAGGACAGAAGCCACAATCCAATAAGCCAGAAAACTGGCAGCATGAGCCAACAGCAAGATCTATAGAGGAATAAATAAAAAACCCAGAAACAATCTTTTGCTCTGTTAATGTCAGACTCCAGGAAGCTGGGACAACCAAATAAAAGCTGAGGTGTGAAACAAATAAACAAACAAACAAAAAGCATTTCAACCAGAAGCCATTCCTTAAATATCACAGATCTCTAGGCTGTAGGTTCTTTGTTAGGAAAATGAATACATGCCACTTTACATCTGAGAGGCAAGGCAAGCAGCTCCCTCTGGTACACATGGCAATGCGGCTTTGTGGAGCAGCCCACAAAGACACTGAAAACATGGAGCAGCCGATACCCTTTCAAAGGCAAGGTCTCAGCCCAGCCCCACAGCTACCACTCTGTAATGGCCACAGTGCATTACCAATTTCTGTTTCAAGCACCTAGAATTGTGCAAGAAACACTGGTCAGAAAACCTTTATTTGATTTCCAATGCAGGATCAAAAGTCTGGGCGAGAAATGAATGATTTCTGGTCCAGAAATTCTCTTGTGAGAAATCTGGAGGAAGTGGCCGCATAAATTGCTGAGGATGGTTTTAGCTCCATCTGTGATTGGCTGCCAACAGCATTTGGTGCTGAGGCAGAAAACAGCTGCAGCCAGCACAGGGAGCTGCCTTCTTCTCATTTTTCTGGACTATGAGGTAGGATGTGTTTAGGGACAGAATCACCAGAGACAGCTGAGGGTTAAACTTCCTGGCAAGTTTTTAGGTTAAAAAAATAAAATAAATAAATAGGGAGGAAAAAAAATAGACTCAGCGTCATCAGGAGACCACACGCTTTTTAGAATCACTGCAAATGGAGAGTGCTGCGATAGTGAACAGAAAATAAAGAGGGACCATGAAATATAATTTAGTGTTTCATCCGGTAATTGAAAAGGTTTATCATGAAATAGATTTTTTCCTGATCTAGCATCCAAGAATGAAAATTTAGAGCTGATGGATTTGATGGTAGATTTTTTAGAAATAAAACCCCATTAATTATATAAAGTGGAAAAATTATGTGCCCAATACAACATTGACTACAATCATATAGTGTTTATACAACCTGAACAAAGCCTGGTGTGTTTCTCCATGAGTGTTACCTCTGAACTCACCTGGAAACCACAGCTAATTATAATATGAGGCAAATAGGGAAGGGACAGATTCTGCCAGTCTTACATCAGTGCTCTTTCTTATGTGTGCTGTGAGAAAGTGACATTGGCACCAATGTGAGCCTGGTGAACACAGCTGCTGTCAGGGTGGGAAAGGATATCTATAAAGTTCCTGCATATGCCAAAGTCATCTGAGCAAATAAATGTTCACGTAGTTTAATAAAAAGGTAGATTAATACTGTGCATGCACAGCTTAAGACATGCTAGTGAAAACACTGCTTGAGACACAAAAATGAGATATATGCATTTTCTTCCCAAAAACTGCAGGAAATATTTTGTAGTTGCAACTCCTAAAAATGCCTGTCATTCTCTTTCATGCTAAATGCTTTAGATAAGTAAATTACTATAATATTTGCAATGTCCACAGGGACTACTCTAAAGTTACATTAGAAATACCAAAGTAAATAATTTATCATAAGCAGAAATTGCATCAATGCTAGGGTGACCTCGGGATGTTTGGAAGGCCAAAAGGAAAAGTCAAAGGACAGATGAATGTATTGTTACTTACTACAGAAGGGAGTGTGCTTATAAAGTGACATCTCTTGATGTTCTGTAATTATCCTCAATTGAAGAGTTTCATACAAGAGAGCCCAGTTTATAAATCAAACCCAAATCTCTTAAATCTCCACTTCTGGAAGCCTGATTGAGTGCTGAAGATTGAGTGGTGCTCCTATGGTTATGTAGGATACCACAAACCATCAGGAACAATAAAGATGTTGGAATTGACTGGTATTTCTGCTGATGGCGAATGCGGCAGAGGAGCACAGCTTGTGCTTTCCTGGCTTGGAAGTGCTGGATGTAGCAAAATGTAATGTTGGTACGTGAAGTAGACTGAACTCAGAAAACACATGGATTAGGAATAAGGTAGTATCTTTGGGAGAGGCCAATTTTTCACCCTGAACTTGCCCTTGAGCACTGTTTTAATGCCTTGTCTTTTGGCTGCTGAAATTTTGGAGGTTTGTATTAGCGCCCTGCAGAGGAGGAAGCAAGGAGGAGGAAAAGGAGGAGGAGGACTGCCAGTGCCAGCTACACAGCCCTTTTAGTACCCATTACTGATCATTTCACATAGCAGTTTGGCTGGAAGCCAAGTACCTAGCATTTAACCTGGTTAGATGTGAGGCACTAGTGTGAAGGTAGATAATTAACAAAATTACCACCTAAATTCAAGATTCTTTACTGTTGCTATAAAACCCAGCTCAGAATCCTCTATCATCACAGGACAAATGCTTAAGCCAGCAAGAAGAGCCAAAAATACTTCCTTACGTTTGCTGCTAAATATCTGTCTCCCACCAATGTCAATAACTTTGGTTTGTCTCCTTTCCCCTGCTAGATGCTCCAGAAGAAACCTATCCAGTTCCTTGTAGGTGCTGTGAAACACATGCCCTTGCTCTGCCTGCAGAGCAATTGCTTGCTCTAGCAAACTCAAGTTCCCTTTTGTTTTGTCCAGCTCAACTGACACGTCTGTGGTTTCTGACAGGCACTCGTTGTCGTCTTCTTCACTTTCAGGGAAGAGATTCTGAATTCTCTTCTCAAAAGGATCGGGGTGAGGCTCCTGGGGTGCTCTCAGCTCTGTATCTGAGTCACAGACTGTTTCACAAGGACCATATTCTACCTCTTCCTTCTTAATTTCTGGGACTTCCAGGATGCTGGGTTGATTACACTCTACGATATACTTCCGAGTTACATGGGGCTTTACACTAGTTTCTTCTGAGAAATTTGAAGAGCTATCCCACTCGTTGTCCATAATTTCAGAGTTACTTTCATTTTCCTCAGATGAACAGTATTTTGGGTCAGAAATAGCAGTCTTTTCCTTTGCTTCAGCTGAGTTAATCAGGTAACATTCACCAGGGTCATCACTTTCTGTTTTTAAGGATTGAATGCCACTATCATTTAGATTTTCTGCCACTTTTTGACTGGGTGCATCTTTCGCTACTTTTCCCACGTTCATCAAAGATTTGGCCATGGTATCTTGATAGCTGGAGTAGTTGTCTTTTTTTTGACTAGAATTTTCTTGCCCCCCCAAATGAGGGGTTTCCTCAGATGATTTTGGAGTACTCTCCTCTGTATGAGAAAAAAGGTAAGAGAAATACGTAAGAACAACTATTTTTGTATCTTGTAGAAGTGATATGAAGATATTTACTTACCAATTGCTGTTTTGTTCCTCAGAAAGGTACTCTGAAATGATTGAATTCACACCAAGGATGTGTTTGAAATTACTGCTTGTAGCAGGATGAAAAGCCCTTCTAAGATTATATCTACTTTATGTTATAGTTCCAGCACTCTATGAGAAAAAATTATATCCCCATTTCTCACTGATAGTGAAAACATACATTATCTTAGAACACACACACATGCACACAGTCACACACATTTACGTAAATATAATGTGCCATACATCGATACTACATATACACATATAATCTATATAATATGTATATATAGATATATAGATACACAAGCACAAAAACACATTTTAAAATGCCTCTGATCTATTTTCACTTTTATTTCATCTAAGATTCCCAAATATTTTCTCAGAATGAACCCTAATTACTTTCCCAGTCACCCTGGATCCCACGAAAGACCTTGATGGAAAAATCCTCAATACTTCACAAAGGGCAAGCTCCTGGTCACCACTGAAATTGCCACATTAAGTGATAGATCAGGTCATGCACAGGCAAACAGAAATGGTTGTTATGTACAGACTCATAAAGGACTTGTTAAAGACACCACTGAAGTGCATCCTGTCTTTATAAACATCTTTCTTCAGAAGAAAAGCAGCAGCCAGCAGGTAATAAAGGCTGCTTGTAGGAGAGGTTGTCAGTGTGGAAGACAATATGCCTTTTGTATCTCATTTAATTTTTTATAAACATTTCCTCTGACAAGGACACTCAAAAATACATCTCCATCATCTTCCTTTCTGGTAATTATCTCTCTAAAATCAACACTGGTTTTGCCAGGATCAAGTAAATATTGCCATAGTAACTAAAAGCATTTTTGGATGAAGGGAAGAATTTAGTCACAACACTAGCCCCTTCAATAATGCTGATTATAGGGTACATTCTTTTGTTGGGATCTATTCAACATAAACTGAAAAATTTAACATTTTACTTCCTAGAAAGGAGGATGAATAAACAAGCACAGACTATTTCATAAGAAGTGTCTTTCCTTTCCTGAATCAGAAGAACTCCAGGTTTAAATAATAAATTAAGCATAGCCTAAAATGCAAATGAAGTTTCTCTCAATAACACAGCGAGCTATTAAGAGAAAGTGTAAAGGGTTATGATAATTTTAAAGTATTATGAACTACAGAAAACAAATAAAAAGCATTTTCAGTGAATATGTCCAATTCATTGAACTATTCTCTCAATCCACTTAACTACCCACATGTGTACAATAATGATTTATAGACATTATACCTAATTATGCATATTTGGGCTGTGTTAGAGTGCCTAACAAAAGCTCTAGAAAGCAACAATTACCTCTGTTGCTTAGCTACATAGTTTAAAATATTCCTATTAAGTGCAGATTATTGTGGAGGGGAAAAGGGGGACAAAAATGCACATGTGCACCACAATGCATTTCACTTTACTGCTGCCAAACTGTTAGCATTTTGGGTCATTTCCAGTTTACATAATTGTTTGGTTCAACTGTTTGTTATATGTTAAAAGAAAATATTGATTAATTCTTATTCTTCTTCAGAAAATTGGACTCATGCAGGGAGAGGTGGCCTTGTGCACTGTGTGCATAAAGTTGTATTTAAAGAAGTGTCTGTAAACCTTCGTGTAACTTTTTAGCAGCTGGTCTAGTACCACACACATTGCAGTAATCTGAATAAAGTCTGCCATCTTTTCACGTCTCAGCAAGTAAGAATGATGATTTGGCTCTATAACCAACTTTAGTCAAATGGGTTTTCATTGTTTGCTCTTCTGCCATTTGGAAAATTACAGAATCCCATCAGTGGGTCATTTCAAAAAGTAACAGGATCTAGTTTAAAAGAAATCTCCCACCCATCAAAAGAAAGCAAACACAAACAAAATGTTACAATGGTAAAAGGTCTCTTCAGTTATTTTTCTGTGTGAAAGATGAAAAATAGTATAAATTCATGATAAAAAAATTTTTGTTCCTTAAATAATCAGCAATTTTTAAAAGCAAAGTTTAAAAATTTGTTGTTGAATCAGTATTAATGGTCCAGCTGTCCCAGCTTTGCTTTTTACTTCTACAGGCTGTAAATTTACTTTTAAAATAATCAAAACTCAGCTTAGTTTACAGTTGCATCAACCCATGAACTGAATAATTAACTAATCAACTCACAACAATCATGAGAACATAATAAAGTGAGCAATATTACACTAAGAAATCACAAGTAAACCTACATAGCCAGACCAACTGTATGCTTTTGCTGAAATTTGCTCTGTAGCTGGTAAAATTAATGCAAAAGATGTAGGTTGTATTATCACTGACACAAGCAGGTTGGAAGATATCATACTGGTATCAGATAAATCTTTCCAAAATCACGCGGGATTTTTTGTTTTGACTGAAGGGCTTGGTTTCCCTACTTTTTCATCAAAGGATCTGGGCCAACACTTGTCCTTTTTTTAAAAAAGGAACAGTTAAATAACTTAGGTTTTTCTGTATATGGCACAGAATCTACCTTTACACCCATCATAATATTTTCCCGTCATGGAGTTCTTCAAGATGTGCAGAGGACAGAAAAAGGGGAAGAAAAAGACATTCCTGAGGGCAATTCTGGATGGTCAGGAACACGGCTGAATCAACACAAAAAAATTAGCTAAAAAAATTATTCCAAACAAACAATAACAAAGCCCCAAGACAACAACCATATAAGAGCTCTTACTCCAACAGATTCCCTTCTGGTGTTAGGAGATAGAAATACTCCCTGCAGCCTGAACAGGCTCCGAGAGCCATGGGACTTTTTTATTGATGAATTTTTCTTAACAATGTCACTGAAAAAACAGAGACATTTTGTATCACCTTGTTAATTAATGTTCTGTTTGAAGATGGAGCTACCTTCTAGGCTTTCACAGCAATGGGATGCAGGAAAAATCTCCTCCTAGAAGATTTACAAATGACAGCTGACTGAAAACTTTGCCATTATAGAAATGCCACAAAGACCTCCACTGATTCTGGTAGAATCAGGATTTGACTCTTTAACCTGAAAGACATTCTTCTTCCTCTTCTGTGTGTTCTGTAGTAATCATAGGTATAGAATTTGGGGGATTTGTTTTGTTTTAAGGGAGTTCAATTTAGAGTGGATAAATACATAAATTACTAATCTCAGTTCTTTATATAATCATAGGACAGCCCAGGCTGGAAGGGACCTTGAAAGACCATCTGGTCCAGTCTTTTGTGGTAAAGGGAACCTACATGAGATTATCTACCACCCTGTCCTTCAAAAACATTTGATAAGAAGAAACTAAGTGGAAAATAAATTATCTTTTAATTCCGATAGCAACCAGCAACTGAGTGACATTTAAATTCATTCTGTTTACATATTATCTATGATTACTAATTTCCCAATCCCAGATCACATTCCTTTTATTTTAACATTGCTATGTACAGGTGACTCCTAACATCTTCCTGATATCTTCCACTGATATCTCCTCACTTGTCTGATTAACTATCTTGGCAGGACTTCTTAAACAAATATGTGAGAAACAATTTGGTTTGAGACTTTGTTCAACTTGAATATATATAAAATATATTAGAAAGGAAGAGCAATCAAAACATGCTATAGCTATATCTTTCTGTACCCCCACCCTCATCCATATTTTCCAGCATACACATTGTAGAAGCTGCTATAAATTGTTGGATGAGTTTGGCTTAGCAGTGTTGGAATAACAAGTATAAAACTGCTGAGTCTAATAATCGTGTTAAACAGAACACACACAGCAGTCACACGCATGAAATTGCTTTGCTAAATGTTAAAGTCGACAATGTTTTGCTAAGCATTTTTTTTTCCTCCTAAGAGCTCTATATATTCCAGTGAAAATCTGCTCTTCATAAATGTTTTCTTGTCAGTGGTGGGCTTAAGCTTGTTCTTTGACAGAGGTAGTGGAGAAGCAGATGCTGCTCCATATCTGACCTGGTGCAGTAGTTGTCTCTGTGTGACCTACAAAGTATTTATTAGACCCCAGGAGAAGTTATTGTACAAAATAAATGGAAGTATGATGGTTAAAACTGGACAGAAAGGCATCATTCCAAGTCTCTTAGGAGTCAAACGTGCCTTGTATCCTGTGTCAAAATACTGTTTCTTATCTCCCTTCCTGTGGAATTCAAGTTCAAGTGGAGTTCAAGAAACTACCTGGAGTTGAGCTGCTTTCGAGGACACTGATATCTTCCTGTAACTCCGTCCTGTCTTCATTTTCCTCTTTGCATTCCAAGCTGGGGCTGTAGTGGCGGGGTTTCATTAACAGGGACTTCCTTTTGTTGACAGGAACGCCTGATATCTGATCTTCGGCTTTTCTCTTCTTAGCCATGGAGCATTTGTAGGCACTGCAATGATCAGTTGAAAAACATGGGAGAAGTAAGGGGCAAATTGTTTTAAAAATAGCACCACCCTATAGTTTAATTCTAAGTATAAAAGTGAGGACTGACAAAATGTTAAATCACTTGCAGTTTCAGTAAATTGTGTCTAGTGGATATTCAACTTTAGCTCAGGTACTGAAAGTCCAGGCCACAGGCAAGTCCTGTTTCTTTTCACTGCTGCCAAAATCTTTTTGGGGAAAAGGGGATGAGGACTAAGACAAAATCATAACCCAACAGCCTTAAGGAAAGGATGAACAAAATTGTAGCCTGTGTTGACAATCCAGAAAAACAACTAAAGGGAAAATTATACCATGAGTTGTATTACAAAATCCTGAGCCTTTGGTCCATTACTTTTACATCAGTATGAATATCCAATTACACACCTTGAGTTCAATAGCATCAAACCTCTGAGAATACACAGTTCATTGATAACTTTTTGCAACATTGGTCCCTCTTTCAGTACTAGTCCTGAGAATTGGTTTCATTTAATTTACTCCAGCCATAAAGACCTGGTTTAAGCTCTACTCAGGTCTCTGTACAGATTATGAAAAAGGCTCCTGCAAAGGGCTATTCATCTCACTTAAAACTATATTTATGTGATAAAAGGGGAAGCTGTTCCCTGGGAAAGTTCTTACACAGTTCAGATGTCTAACTTTCAGGTGACTGACAGGAGGAGGAACGGCAGGATTTTAGAGAGGAAGATCTTTAGCAGGTTTAATGTACTTTTCTCAACTCCTAATAGACTCATATATTGATCTGAATATTCTTTTGGTTCTCCAGTTATTTAGCCAAGCCTTCGTCACCATAGGAATCTGCATGCCATGTAGGTGTTACAACATAAGACACATCCCTAAAGAGGCCGGAATCTTCAAACCTCTTTCCTTAATAATTTTTCGTGTAAGTGATTTGACATGATATTATTTTTTTCTCACACACAGTATACTAAGAAATTTCTGTAGTATGAATAATAGTGCTCATATTATATCTGTCAGAGATGAAAAAAACTACATATATGGATCTGTGTAATCCACTCAATGGTTTCTCAACCTTAGGTACCTCCAGGGTGCATTACAAATCTACACGATGCCCTTAGGTGTTGGATTTTGCATTTGGCTCACTGACTTAGCTTGAAGATTTGCAAAAAAAAAGCCATGTATGAAGAGAACTCCTATTGGTTACACGTATTACAAGCTCAACAGCATAAATTAATCCTTCCAAGGTGTCTTATGTGCACTAAATTGGCTCAGGTTCTGATTGTTTTGGATGAAAGCATATGACTAACTTGAGCTTTTTGTTAAAAAAAAAAAAACAAAAACATTTTTGGCTAAGCACCTTTTTTGTCAATCCCTCATTGCAAACATAAAGGACATGGAAATACAGAAATCTGTGTTTTAGGGGGAATGTTAAAATTCCGTCATATACATCTCAAACATTGGATATTCTTGATCTTCTGAAGGTTAAAATGCTATGGGCATCTGGAATCCAGGAATATGGGATAGTAAGCACATGCTGTAGTTGAATACAATATGGCTTCTGTGTTATTTCTCTGTTTATGAATAGAGGATAACATGAATACCATAATAAAGGTCAGAATCACAGTAGTACCTGTATACCAGTGGAAATAATGCCCATATAATAGATATCAGAGATGGATGTAGTTTCAAAAAATATGCATAATTTGTTTCTGAGGAAATACAGTTACTTAGTTCATATTTGTGAGTGGCATTTCATACCAGTCATGCTGTTCCAGGAAAATTGAATAAATGACAAAAGTTTGAAATCCCTTCATACACAAGTATTTTTATCAACCAAAACCTTCACTAGGTTTGTTTTTGATATTTCTTTTATTTGTCAAGTTACCCTCCAGCTGATACTGTGAAAGCATTTAGAATATGATGAATTTCCAGTGTTTAATTCCCCTTTGACAAAATTACAGCTGTTTTTTACACCAGAATAATTAATAGATTTTTTGGAACAGAAGATCCAGTTGGATCATCTAATATGCCCTCCTGTGCAACACAGGTCACAGAATTTAATCTAGTTCTTCAGCCTTAGTCCTATAATTGTCCTACTATTTTCAAGATTTGACTAAACTCAAGTTAGGGGAAAACATGGTAATCTGGTAAATTCTTTACTGTATTCTTGCTCACTGAGTACAGCCTTTTTCTAGCAACATAATGTCACAGGTCCCACACTGTACACTGGCATAACACTTAATTCAACATGTTGGTTTTTCACCACAACTGGAAAAGAGAATCAAACTCAGATGTCAGCAGAGCGCGATCGAGACCAGTGTGGGAGTTCTGCTGCCACCTTCCACCTGCAGATCTGCTCTGGGAAGTGAGAGCACAAGAATCCCACCTGACGGAACCACCACAGTTTACAGCATTAAATCAAAAGCTGCTGCACCAAAGTCAGGGCAGGAGGCCCACAGATCATCCTGGGAGCATGCTGGTCATGTTAGAAAATTTCTCCTCTATGAAAGACTAATGCATTACCTTGTCCTTATGGTATTTTTTTTCTGTACATAAGCAGCCACTCATCCATGTTTCCTCTATAGGTCCCATCGTTTTAAAAGAAGTGAATATATGAGATTCAACTTCTAGTAAAATCATTTCTGACACCATTCTGATTACAGGAAGCTGACAAACACAGTTGTCACTTATTTCCTGAGAAGTTCAAATTGCTCTCCATACTCCAGGAAGAGAGTTTTCAGCTCTTGCTTTTGCTGGTGGCCCTTTAAACTGCTGGTTTTGAGCTTAAATTAGAATCTATTAGTTTGCAGGAACCAGTTTAAAGTTCCATCATATATCAGAAATTCCTCCCCTTTTTTATCTTACAGTGCTTAAAATGAAATATTCAAATAAAACCAGAAAAAAATTTCACAAGTGGCAGCTTTTTCAAGTACTTACACATGATTTGTTAAGGATCTGATGATGGAAAACAGGAATTTTAGTACTATGAAAAGAATATGTTTATGTCTTTATAACATTCATGTCATGCCGATTTCACCTTTTTCTTTAAAAGTTTCTATTTCTCTCTTTTCCTTGTGCACATTCATACATAAACACACATGTAGGTTATCACAGATTTGTCAAGCTGTACTTTGTCAAGTGGTAAACCTATAATTTAGCTTCTCTATTACTCACCTCTTAAATTCAACATCTAATAGTTTTGTTGCTATTTATCAATGGCCTGCTTGTTGTCATGGAACACTGATTCAGCTGTCAAGGTTATTTGGTAATCTGAGGCTCATAAAACAGGAGAAGCTCTTTTTGTTATGAGCCCAAAGCCAATACACAGTTGGGTTTTTTTTTCCCAATTTAACTGTGCTTCAATTTTATGGATAACAAATCATGTCTATACTATCTAAAATGAGTAAAGTATTTTTGGGGTTTTTTTTTTTTTTTTTTAGTTAATGATTCAATTACCAAAACCAGTCTTGAGTCAATTATCATAGTGTGAGTCAAGAGGTGAAAATCTAAGACACTTAGGACCTGGCTGCATATACTGAAAAAAACCCAAGATAAATCTTTCGTAGATGTTTCATACCTAAATACATTTTGGGGAATTTAATGGGTCTTTCTCTTTCCTTTATTTCTTTTCAGATCATGTCTTGCAGACACTGGTAATATACAGGCAGTACTGTGCATTGGATCCCTACCACAAAGCAATGTCTTGGAAGAAAGAAATAGGTTTTAAGCAGTCCCAAACACATAAAGCTTTTCTTAAAAAATGTTCATGCTTTTGGTTTTGGGGGTTTTGTTTTGTTTTGTTTATTTTTTGGGTTTTTTTTTGTAATTGGTTCATCTAAGTGATGTGTTTGTCAAGCCTTCTACCCGACCTTTAACCACTTTGTAGCCAGCAAGGATTTGTTGTAGTTAATCTGCTGGCAAGACTTCCAGACCTCTGGGGATTTTTTCTTATTCACAGTAGCCTGCGGATTGGCAAAGCATGAAAACAGAGCAAAGAATTGCCATAGTGGGTAAAACTAGGGGTACATTCAGCCTGAAAACTGGTGTTTAATAATGCCTGTAATGGATGCCATGTAAAATAATGAGATGAGAACATACCACATCTCATGTACACTTCTTAGATTCAAGATAAATGCCTTTGAATATCAAGGCACTTGCACTTCTTTTTTACTGCTATGTAAGGATCCTACACCTTATGTGAGTTTGTGCAAGAAAACTTAGTGAAACGTTTTAGTTGTGGAGAAAAATTTTTAAATCATTAAAATTAATTGGGTTTTGATCTTTGCCTAACTATTGAATTACAATTAAAGGAGACATCATCTTTTGATGTGCAAAAGCATTTTTGATGTGCAAAAGTATTTAACTTCACACCAGTATTTACAAGGAGAAGGTTAGTCTAGCTACTCCTTAATCATATTGTGGTTAAAGACATTGCCAGATGCTTTAGACCTTCATCAGGACTTTTTTCCCCAAACTTTCAGATGCCCTAAGACAATGTAGTCAAATACTACATTTTCCTTACAGGAGGTAAGAGTTGGTATTTTAAAATTCAGGGACACTTGCCATTCAAAGATGAAGCAGTAACATAGAAGTGTCTGTCATATTTGGGCTTTCTTCTAAGAATTTTAAGAATCAAAAGTATCTGAGAGGAAGATAAATTTTTAACATCTCCCCATCTTAGTCTCTCTTTTATATCAGTTTGTTCTTTAAACACAGATGAACTGGATTCTGTGTAATTCTCTAGCACAATGGCTCCCTAGGGTTTAGGCTACAGCTGTGAAAATATCTGATCACCTAGAATCACAGAAAAATTTTGAGTTCCTCACAAACTTATGATGATCAGGAGAATTTACTAGCACTAGATACAGAAAGGGGATTATCTGCTCCTAGGATGGATCACACATCAGTTCAAATTTCATTGCTGATATAATTTACCTCAGCCACGGATGCTAGAGGTTCATGAAAGGAGCTGGAATGTGAGAGTTCAAAAAAGAGTGCTGGTAGTCTTCACTGCAACTGAAAACCGAAATGGGTGTTGCTAGTTACAGTAACTTCAGATGGACAACAGAGGTTAGGAAGGAAGGTGGAGTGTTACTATAACTCAGTGGTTTTTCATCAGGTTAAAACAGATTTATGTTCCACTTTCTTAATTAACTCTCACTGTTTATGAAGAGTGCATGTAAATTTTGTAGCTCAGGGAGAGTGATAGCGTTGTCAGCTCAGGTTGCTCTAAAAGGGCTAACAGACAGAAAGATGGCATTAACAGTGTCAAGAAGTTGGAATCTCCACAGAAAGTCTGAAAATCCACAGCATCAGTCAGGTCTGCAAGAATTTTTCCACAGCCAGGGTCTAGGTTGGTGTTTTCAATGCCATGAAATTACTTACTGAATGTGAAAGCATTCACAGAATCTAACTGTATACGAAACCAAGTCCTAAATTCAGAAAATGAGATACAAGTGACTTTAGGACACATATATTAGTTACAGATTATATGTGTGTGTATATATATATATATATATATATATATAAAATATTTATATATAAAGATAAATATATATATATATACTTGAATGTTTTCTAAAAGAAAGAAAGCAAAATGTATCACTTTGGATCATGGATGCTAGAATACAAAATTTACAAGGCTTACATGCAGTTGGAAAAAATGACAGCTAAACAGTAATTCTGCTTACTCTGTTCCACTCTAAAATCCATATACTTGCTGGATTCAAAATGAAGCAAATTCTCTCACAGCACATAAAGAATTACTTGTGTAATAAAAAAAGATTTCTTGACCCATCCCTTTTATAATTTTTAAGAAAGATACTTGATGAGATGCTTTTCATTAGTGAAAATGTCGGTTCAAGAAAAGCCTGTAATGACTTCAACCCATTTGTGTACCCTTCAACTCTCAATCTCAGAAGGATCTGGTTTTCAATACCTCCTATTTTATCTGCTGTATGGATTAATAAACATATTAATTCATTATGTTAGGATTTCTATGGCACTGTATTCTGATGTTCCATCCTGAAATGAATTTTCCAATTCCAAACATCTTTCTACTCAACGGAATATGAAGCTGTGCTTACAGAGGTTTTGTATGTCCATGAATTTAACCCTGAACAGTGGAACATGCTGGAGCAAGGGATGAAAGAAATCACCATTCCACCTACTTAAAATAAGGAAAAGTGAGATTTGTGAACTGTCAGGTGATGGAAAATTGCACATGCCCAGAAACAACTGTTTGATTTGTGAGTTAGAGGTAGTAGCACTACCTGAAGAACTTCAAGGAGTGAGACTGTGACTGGCTGCTGAGAAAATTGCCTTCAAGGTTGGGCTAAAATTCATTAGCAGTCTAAGACTAAGTTAAATCAGAAAACAAGAGTTTTCTTTCTAGCTATTTTAAATACTTTTTACAATTTTTGAAACTATCCAAACATTATGCAAATAAAAAATTATGGCTTTATGTGAAAATATTAAAGAAGGACATTTGTTAACTCTGATATGAGATTTTACAGGTGAAATTTTGAAGGCTAGTCCTGGAAAGGACCACTGAGTTCTTAACACTGACAAGAAGTTAAACATGTATTTCCCCTAATTGCTTATCTGGAGCCAGAGTTATTGGCATTAATGGCTTCTTCTATTTTATAGAATTAACCAAGCTACAGGATTATTTTAGATAATTTATAACATTTGAACTCCATGACTGAGTTGTATTGTATACAACTGAGTGTTGTATTTTACTGATTCAGACTGGGAAATGAAAAAAATCTGGAAAACCATTCCAGCTGGAAATTCCTCAAAAATATATTTGTGAAAGAATTCCTCAGGTAAAAACAATTTTCTTCAATCAACATTTTAAAGCTTTAAATGGTAAGAATATAAACCAATAAAATGTGTTGGAAAAATTTACTCTTCATTTGGGCAGAGAGAATTGGTTGTAATGAAGCTTAGAACTTGGAGGACTTACTCCAGTGGCAATTAAAGAAAATCTGACTGATTCTCATTTTTATGAGACATGCACATGCATTTTTATGCACATGCAACACAAAAATATTTATGTTATCTCTCTGTAACTCACACACTTGGCTTACAAGTTGTATCTGTGAAAGGAACAGAGGCTTTTCCTGTGCCCTGTAGCAACCATTCCAGGGTTAAAGAACTTCCTACAACTACAGAAGTGTATTGCCATACATGTGCAATGCTCTTTTTTCTAAAATGCCAGAATTATGAGAAGTTCAGTCTTGGGCTGGACCAAGATGAAAGGAATGGACACGAGATATAGATGGGAAAAAGATAAAAGGGAAATTTATATTTATGAACACTAAAATAGAGCAAAACAAGATCAGTAACTTGGGGATATTAAATGTCTTCTATATACACAAATGGAAGGGTTATCCAGGAAAACAGGAACAGAACTGTACAGATAATAATGTGTAGAAAATATGATATCATAACTGAAAGCTGGCTGGAGCAAGATATTAAAAGATATATATTTTATTTGAAAACAACTTATAAGAAAAGCAAAGGAACTGTCATAGCCTTGTTGGTAAAAGAGGATTTATTAGACCCCATAAGAAGAGGCTGGGGAGAAATGAGTAATGGTTTTGAGTCATTATGTACTGAGCTTGGAGATGTTTCAGGCAGTAAAATGAATGTTACAGGCCACCTGACCAAAAAGAACAACTGGACTGTGAAATGATTGAGCAAATGCAAAGAAGCACGTAAAACGAGTGGGGCGATGGTAAGCCAGCAGTACCATAGGAGAAGACATGCAGTTGTGGTTAAATTTACCCATGCTTCAAGCTCATGCCTCTTTGGACAGCAATTTTGGGCTGCAATAAGCTCATGAAATGGCTTTTTATTTTTATTTTAAAATATATTTTTATTTTTTATTAAACTCTGTTTTATTATTTTGTCAGGATTCGCCACAAAGGAAAGGTAACTCAGAGGAGGACAACAGAGATTTAACTTCTCTGGCTTTCTTGTTTTCAGTTAACAAGCTTGTAGGATCATAAGGATATTCAGATCATATGAAAATTATTACATATAAACCCTCAAATTAAAATACTATGTCAATGAAATTAATGACTTCTTCAGAGTATCATTTCATAGCTCATAAATCAAGAACTCTACATGGTTAAAGTTGTATGGTTGGACCCTTTTCTAACAGGTAAGTTATTTTTAGTAAGAGCCAGTTTAAAGAAAACTTATTTTTTATTCTGTGGAGCCCAGGAAGTTCTTAAACTCAGTAATATGAATGAATGCCCAAGATCTGGGCCAAATCCAGCCTCCCTAGCCTCTTTTTCGTTTACTCGCTCAATCTGTCCAGGTTCAGTAGGTCAATAAATTCCAGTGGGACCCAGGCCAAGAATCTGGCTTAGAATGGATTAAGTTTCCAGGCAAATCTACAGATCATCCACACAACCTTTGCCTCCAGAAAGCCTTGCACATGAGTGGTCAGCCTGCTAGCGCCAGTAAACGCTTAAATAAAAAGCATATTGGTGACTACATTTTGGTTAAAGAAGACATAAAGAAGATAAGCTTTGTGGTTTTTTTGCCAATAAAGAATGGGACTTTAAGCAACTCATTGTCAGGAGCCAGCACCTCCCTTTAATGTAGCAGGAGGTCCCATGCCTGCATTCTTTCTCTTTCCTTGCTATCTCCAGGCTGTACACAGTCTGTTTCTGCTCACTTTTGCTTGGCTGAATCCACCCTTGACATCAGTCAGAGGTAGCAATTCAGCTAGCCATAATATTTAGCTCATGATTGATATATATGAGGCAGAAGTTACGGGTTGGCGTTTCCATCACTACGTGGCTTGCGATCATCTACAGGGAAAAGATCTGCCATAAGAGGAAACAAACATTTGGGGCTGTAATGTTCTGATGCATTCTGTCAGGCAGCAGAAGGCATGAAGGCATATGCAACCCTAAATTTTTGTGTAGGTTTGGGAGGATAACATTTACTATGTGCTGATAAGCACAGAAGTTGTGATGGGGAAGACAGCGACTCATGTAATATATTAAATAGCATAAAAATTTTAATTCAAGGCAGGGAGTATTCTAAGATACAGCCAGCTCTCAGGTAGAAAAAAACTGAAAATAGCTATTTCAATCTAGCAGCTGCAGTAAAGTGATGTGGATTTGACATATATTATAAAAAAACTCTTACAGAAAAACATACATTGAAAGTAAATTATAATTACCCTTTTTAATAATAAATGGATGCTTTAAGTAAAAAAAATTGTAAAACCACAGTCAAATATAATAACGAAGAGAAAAGAGATTGAGACTGTGGGTTTTGGCTAGAAATGAACATAGTAGACATCAAAAGAGCCCTATAATATGCTAGAAATATATCTAATGCAGTTGTTGTTAAACAGAGCTATAAAAGTCACCTATAAAGCAAATGCACATAAAGTATCTACTAAAGCAAGCTAAAACAGAAATCTGAACATGAAACACAGACTCTAAAAGATCTAAATAAATACAGCAAGAGAAGGTAGAGGTCACAATACATAGATCAAAAGGTCTGTACATGTACAGGAATTAAGCAAATTATTAATCATAATTAACAGCTCCAACCACAGTTGTCTCAAAAGAATTATGAGATACAGATCTTATTTCAACCATCTTAGTGGTTAATCAGAACAGTTCACTGAATATTTAAGTCAAAGAACTGTAAACCCCAAGGTTATCTGCAAAATGTTAAAAGTCATTACTTGTGGTCACTCGGAACCATGTTATCATTTATTGAAACGGAGTGGAGGTTCTTATTAGCTTATTACCTTACACTCAAAGAGTGACATTTTAATAAGAGTAAAAAAAATTATCTGATCTTCTCTATATACAGGTTCCAAACATTTCATGCAAGGCTTAACCTACGCACTTGAATTTTGTGAGAGAACTCAAAGTGGAAAATGTTTGAATTTTTAATTTCTTTCTGTGTTTGTTTGTTGTTTACAGTTGTCTGTTACTGGCTTAACAGTATTGAAAGAACAACTTGGTTCTAAACTATGGAAGCACCTGGTACAATAAAAAATCAAAAGGTTGATGAGGTCAATCAACTCATCCAAACTCTAGAAAAAGGAAAGGAGGAAAAGAAGTGAGAATGAAGGGAAAGGAGGAATGACACTGTAGATTTCACAATTTGATGGCTAATTAGTGGGAGACTGGGAGATGAAGGAGGAAACAAGGGAGGAACATAGACATGACAGACTATAAACTTGATTGCCATTACAATTTTCATTAATGCTTGGTTTTTTTAGTTATGACAATAGTTGACACACCAGATTTAATATAAGGATAGGTGAGTTCTAACACTCTTCTTTGTCACTATTACCACTCTGAAAATATACTGTGACTATATACTTACCTTTGCCTTACAGCAAATGGCACTACATAGTGGTGGTTCAGTGTTTCTTTATGTTTATTGTTCAGCGTTTTCTATCAAACATCAACTACAAAACCATTTTTCCTTAGTGTAAAACATAGGTTTCAACAGATTCTTTGAGGAGAGTAAGGTCTAGAACATCAGATAAAGTTCGTTAAGAACCTAGCAATGTTGTCAGAAAAGAATAGTAAATGAACAAGATTTAATGGGAATTTAAGAAAGTATGATTCATAATAATATGACAGACTTGCTTGTACCAGAAATCATGGAGTAAAAGACAGAGGTTAATATTTTCAGCGCCCCATAACCATTTCAATTTCTACAATGGCTAGGGCAGGGAGGAAGTTCCTTTTCCAAGCTAAAGAGCAAGCAGTAGATACCCTTAACTCATTCTTTTAACAGATCTCGGGAATCGCTACCCTTAAGATTAATGACCACTGTTTAATTGAAGATCAGTTATCAATAGAAACAGCATGATACAGGTCTTTGACTCAGGTGAAATGTTTAATCCAATATGTCATGGAGAAATATCTAAATGCTAAGGTGGCGAAGCTCTGTCCCAGCCAGTTACCATCATGGGGAGCACTGGAGAGGAGAGCTGGAAGTCTATGCTGTAAACATCCAATATTCAATTTCAAAAGAAGACTTTTTGTGAAGCTCAGACCTGTCTGGCAGTAGTTGTAACTATTGACCATCTTCATTTAGCATTTACTACTAAGTCTGTTTGAATTCAGAGGTACAATTTGTTTCAGCAAAGCGCATTAAGGACTGCGAGGGTCCCACACTCTCTGCCAGTGGGAGACAGATGAGACACCAGGAAATGCAAGAGTCCACCTCAGTTTCTGTTCCAAATGTGCTTATTCAGGATTAAGTCAAATGTGCTTTTCCACAGCAGTTTCCAGAAAATCAGTCTCTGACCAACTCCTGTGGAAACAGAAGCCAAGCCCAAAGGACAAACCTGACAGTTTTTCCAGATGCAGGCTAGGAACAAACAGCTTTCTCAGTCTGTCTCGTTTCTAAGCAGTGCTATGGGATAACAGTACTATGAAGGTGATTGCTACACAAGTCAACCATAATCTTAGTTCTTACTGAGGAACACCTTGGTGTCTTTTTGTGTGATTTTGCTTCATATGCTCATTTCTTCCATCATCTAAGTATCACTATCACCTCCTTCTCCAGTCATCTGCCATACTACTGCTTTCTTTTCATACAAATACTTCTTAAAAATCTGCTTAGTTTATGAAGTTCAGAAAAAGAGTTGCCAATCATTCCTTCCTATATGCAGCTAGGCATGCACAGTCCTTTTCTTTCATGCCATGAACTTTTCCTGAGTGGCCAAATTATCTTCTATCTACCAAACTCTCTACCTTCATTCTACTACTGTCTGAAACAGAATTCAGTTATAATTGCATACATGTAACTTAGTAGTTCTTAAAGGAAACCAGCAAAATATTCAGCAATGTAGAATAAGGAATGACTACTTCAGTTATTTAAATGCAAGTATGTTGTCATATGCTTGTATACAGTATATTGATATACCTCTTAAAACATTACTGGTAAAGTTAAAGAATACATTTTAGTAACACAGACTTTCTGAAATACTTCAGTTCCATTGCTTGCAGGGTTGCTTTGCTGGTTTCTCACCCTCCTTATCAATAGCAGCAAAAGGGTGCATTATCCAGTTGCTCCTTCTAAGAAGGAGACATCCAGACAGCTCTGCTCTATTACTCCTCTCTCTGCTAAAGTATTCAATATACTCATAACTGTACGTTCACACTGAACAGTTCAACTTCTCTGAATATCTAAAATGTCTCACAACACCTGGAACTAGAGTTCCAGATAAAAAAAGTAATTTCCTTACTTTTGAAGAAGTGATGCAACACTGCAGAAAGTAAGGAGAAGTGTAACTATTGCCACCAAAGGGCAATGCTGTTCTCCATGATTTGAAACACCTTATGATCTCTATATTAATCAGCAGTGACAGAAGCCCAAAACACTTGGTTTCACCTGTATCTAACTCAGAAAGGTGCCTTTTCTATTCAGATATGGATTTAGCCAAACTGATCTATGCTTTTGCAATCCTGTGCTTGGATCAACCCAATTTGCTCTTCCTTGATCTGACCCAGATGCCACTCCATAACCTACAGATGGTTCATTGTACTGTATCCCATCTGTTAAATAAAACACAGTAATGAGAATACATCACTCCAATATTCCTCACTTTCATTTGGTTTCCATTCTAATCCTGAACACAGCTGAAGGTCCTGGTCCTTTCAGTGGTCCATGACAAAATTGTCTAAGGGAAGACCTCTTCATTCTGCTTCTTACAGAAGATGGATACAACACAGCTTCTATGCCCAAAAGGTGTCAGATTCAAACTTGAATGTATGGGACAGAGATCCCCTGGCTTCAGCACTTGCTTCTACCACACACAGTTCTTTGCTATGTTTAACTTGTAATAAAAAGACTGATCTTTTTTTAAGGTAGTTCAGCAACCAATGAAAACACCACAGCACTACATTCCTACATAAAAACCTAAACCTTGTTGTTAATAAATAAATAATTAAGATTTCAAGGAGAAACAGTTCTGTTTTGAAGGACTTATTAAGTTTAGTGTACTATGCTTCAACACTACAGCACATACAGTAGATATAGTTAAAATAACGCTAATGAATTTGAACTAATAACACAGAAATGTTAATAGTAATCATGTATAAAGAAAATTATTTATATTATACTGAAAGTTGGGATTCCTTAGGGCATATAGTTACATGAAATAAGTGTAAGTTTGACACATAAATAGTTGTGTATACATGGAAGAAAAGTCTGAAAAGTCAGGGCAGTGCAAGAGAATTTTTAGTTATTTTACTAAGCAAAAAAAAATCTAAAACCCAGCTCATCCCTTAAGATAATATATTTCTAAAGCGATACTTTTCACGCAGAAAAGTAGTCCTATTTTTCAGGAGAAGATGGATGATAACATTAGCCAGTTTTCTTAGTGAAATCTTGGCTTTTTCGAAATCAAGAGATTTTTTGGCATTGAATTCTATTGAGCAAGATTTCAACGCCTGAAATCTAGAAGAGAGAAATTTTCATGCTTCATTTTATCTAATTGGTGATTGAAACTCTTTGTTTTGCTTTTCATTTATTTTATTCTCTACTTTTGTGAAACACAAGTTACAGACTAAGAAAAGGCTAATAAATGTTCTAGAACCAATCAATGTTATGAAATTAATAATAATACAAAATGAGCATGTAAGCTTATGTAATGTCTTTCATGTAGAAGTATCCCAAGGCACTTCGTGACAGAAGCTCAATAAGGAGTGCAAAAGTGCTTTGTCAGATAGGATAAGCCAGGGGAAAAGGGGAAATTAATTAAGCATGGATTTAAATTTCTCAGCCAACACAGCATTTAGAACCTTGGTCAGAAAAGACAGTGGTTCCAATATCTGTATCCAGGGAACACAATAGACTACTCCAGTCTTTAATTCTTGAGGAATGTTCAATAGTTTTCCCACAATGATATGGGTGTGACTAACAGGAATGCAGTCTGGTGGCCGCACTTCCAAAAAGCAGTCCCTGCCTCTCTCCCTCTACTTTTTCATGGACAAGTAGATTCAAAAATTTGATCACCTGACTCGTATGTCAGTAAAGTCACTTGACTGTGGAGATACCTGATATGGAATTTGGTGCAGCAGAAATTACAAATACCAAGTGAAGGACTGGGTAATGCCTTTGTGTGCTGTTTAGCTCACTGTTTTAAACCATTGTATGTTTCCTTATGGAGGTAGTCCACATCTCTGACAGAGTGACCTGCTACACAGTAGTTCCTAAGACAGCATGTATTTCACAGGGAAAAATAAAGTTGCTTGGGAAAAGCTATAGCAATTGATAATACATAAATCACATCTTCCCTGATGTTGCAGAAACTTGCACATCCTCTATTTTTCAAACATTTTTCTCTTAGGAACACATGGACCATCCCCATTTTTGGATGGCTGCCTCTTCGGATTAATGCATCCTTCTGGTGCATAAATTAACGATGCACAGAGGAAAAAAGGAGAAGCACTAAATCTCAGGAAACTGAAGCCATACAGAAAAATGAGATTCACAGTAGAGCTGAATGAGTGACTCACCATGAATAATTTATCCAAAAAGTTAGCCTACACTTCTGTTCATGGAATAGCTATAAGAAGCTTATAAATTCCTCACTTTTATTATAAAACAAAACCTTAAAATGTTGTATGTCTTCACTGCAAATAACTTCCTGTAAATATTTCATGTCCTATCTTAAGAGATTGGGGCATTTTGGTTGATCAAATAAATCACATGATGATGTTTCTGTTCCCTAGATGAATGAACCCACAAGCACATATTTTGGATGCCTGCTGTGATTAAGCAAGCAGCTCAGTAACATGTGATGCAAAGTGAGTGTAGGGAAAATAAGTTAATTGACAAAAACTCTAAAGATCTTTCTGCAAAAATTTTTTCAGTATTTACACTGAAGCTGTAGTGAATTGTAATTCTGATTAATAACTTTGGGAATTTGCAGCTACCTGTAAATATTTTCTTTCTTGTACATGTAGTACTGAATAATTTGCCAGTCTTTCTAGAGTTTGATCTAAGCTTTTGGCTCAGTTATTAGGATTTGGTGCACACACAGGTAGATTGAAGTAGTTATGTTGAAATTTTACTCGAATATTTGCAGTCTGATATATTGCATAGTTTGTGGTTTTGAATAGACTGATATTCTTTATGCAAGTTTGAGAAACACTCCCTGCTACTTCCATAAACTATGAAACCTCAACAAATACTTAAAGAAGAATGAGCCATTAGTGCATTTAGAATTTACAGTAGTATACAAATCAGTTTTATAAAAACCATCTAGTAAAATATATTAACATCTCCTAGAATGCTCAGATATTGAAATACTATAATACATATTACAGGAAAAAGAAGACTGAAGATCTGAAGATTCACCAGAAATTATTTTGTTGTGTGCCCTGACACAGGCTGAAGATAAAGACAACATACCAGAATCCTGCCCACTTCATGTTACTTTTGATTATGCTTGCATAATTATTGCTAATGTTTTGCTTTAATTTCTGGTATCTCTAAAAAGTGAATCTGCATAAATTATCCTTTTTCAGATCTGTGCTAAGGCTTTACAAAATACATTGGCTTGATTCTTAATTTTATATCAGTAGCAGTGGTATAAATTTCTCAATATAATAAGAAAATAAAACTAAAAAAATAAACAACGTGAGTTCTTACCTGAGTTCTTGAGCTATAGAGTCCACTTGAACTGTTAATAAAAGCAGGAAAGAATTAATTAGTTTACACTTCCAGACTTGTTCTTTCTGCAACCTTGCACCTGCCTATTTGTAATGACAGAGGAGTGGCTATCAAAACACAGGTGGTTATTTCATGCTAACCACAGGACTGTAGCTACTAGTGACAAATGCTAAATGAACATGCAATTCTCACAGTTATTTTAGGATGCATGAAACCTGGAGTATGACGTTCAGTGGAACAATAAGCAAAATAACAGTAAAAAATAAAAGTAAAAGCAAAGACCCTTGTTTTTACTGAAAATAGAATGCAAAATCTCTTATTTTTTAGAATTTAAGATCAGTTTGGGAATTGCAAAGGCTGGTGTTTACAAATTCCTGCCCACACAAGAATATATAGCATTTTGACAAGGCCAACAGGTGTCTCTAAGGATTACTCATATTGCAGAGGCAACTTTTGTTGCTTCCACTTCTGGGAAAATTTTCTTGATATATTAATTGCTATAAGAGTGTGTGCACGTGTATAAAAACATGGAGAAAAAAAATCCCTAAGCTTTAAAATTGTGTGATTAGCCTTTTGAGTGAAAGGGTATGAAACCCCTATTGATTACAATTAAAGTTTGCTATGCCAGCCAAATTGTTTTAACTCACAGTCCTGACCAACAGAGAAGACATGCCCTAGTGCTGAGGTGTAAATAACTTTCCTATTCAGTTTCAAGTTCTCTGTTTGGTACTTTTGAAATATACAGGAATTTTATATTAATTTCAGAGAACATCACTGGGGATTGCATCAAAGTTTTGATATGACAATGATTATGGTTTTTAGAACGGTTTGTCTGTATTTACCCCCTTAACTGTCAGTCTGTGGTATTTCAGTGCTCTTCCTCTGTCTTTCCCTGAGTGAAGTCTAGCACTTTTTCCCCTTTGATCATTTGAAAATAGGGAAGTAAGCCAAACCACTGTAATTTTTCATTCAGACCATAACTTGAACCTGAAGTCACAATATTAAGAATCCAAACTACTGAGTTGTCACAACAAATTGAAGTAGTCTGTTTTGCACAATCCTGAGAGTGCACAATTCCCATTAAAATCAGAGTGAAAGATGGGTGCTTTGAGCCTCTGAAAATAGTCATAAGCAAAAATGTTCACAGGGTAGGCAAAACTTTGACATTTATTTTTAAGTATATCCATTTCTCACTTGTTATCAAGAGTCACAAAAAATGTTATGGATTAAAATAAAAAGTTATTTTCCTGGAAGGGCTGTATTGCTAGTCAATCATGTTTTCCAGATGTTGAGATCATTAGGGGCCTGTTTATCTCTCAGTACTGCATTTCCATCTGTCCCTTACAAAAAGAGAGTAATATCTGGGAAATACAACTATGTCATAACTTTGCAAATGAAACCTGAGCACCAATACTTCAAAAAAACCCGCAAGGTTCTCTTCTGCCACATACACCTGCAGCTTTTGATTAAAGAAAATTTACTTCTGGATCATTTACACAACTAATTTATAGATAATTAATGGCAATAGACAGAAAAAACATTCAGGTGGCTGAGACAAAGTTTTGATATATTATTTTTAAAGCATCCATTCAATGTTGTCAACTCTACTCACTGTGGAAAATCGTTTTGCGTTGTTTTTTTTTTTTGCATAATAAAAAGCATAGCCTTTATTTTCTTTGAAAATTAACTCAAAAAAAATAGCATCAGTAGGTTTTTTTGGCTTTTCTTTATACCATAGCTAATAACATTGTGCCTTTTAGCCAGCAGTCGGTGTCCTGCCTGAATTAAAAAAGCAGCCTTGAGGAAGCTACAGAGTCTCTTACTGCACATCAAGGACTGTGCACAGGAACTATGATATTTCATGGTGTTCTGGGCACAGGTCGTGGAGCGTGCTTGCTAACTCACCCTTGGTTCCTTTGGAGCGTGTGCGCAGCTTTTTATTTTCCCCATCTGCATCCATCTGTAATATTAACACAAGGTCTTTAATTCATACCTTTTGCCATTGAGGAAAAAAATACTCCAATGCCTTTTTTTCACATTTCCAAAGGCTAGACACTAATAGAAAAAAAAATAATCATGCCTTATTAATCTTGTCAAAGAGATAAAAAGCCATCTGTGAATATCTAGTAAATACCTAGGAGATACCTTTAATGATACAGATTTGTTTAATAAAGTGATGGTTATGAGTGACTCTGTAAGGTTTAATGATGAGGTCTACAGGTGTTAGTTGAAGGCATAAGGTTAGAAACAGTAATGCTGCATGAGTGCTGCTTTCAGCATCTGCCACCTGAAACAAAAGGTTCCAGGAAGCCGTCGTGCCTACAGGAACTCTGCATTTTTATTGTAACTGAGGCATAGCTCTAGAGCTGTGTTGGAACCTGCATTTCTGACAACTTCATCCTTAAAACATGAAACCTTCTTGCTTGACAATGCATAACTACACATATGCAGCTTTGAAATTCTTCACCACTTAATCAACTACTTCTTTAAGAAATTTTGCCTAAAGAGACAGGCAGTTACGGATTTGTAGAAGGTTTTTGGGGAGAATTTAGTGTCCAGATTTGTATTTTACATTAAAAAAAACAAACCCAAACAATCAAAAAGCCCAGATCTCCCCAGAAGCCAGCTGTTGTCATAAGTTTTCTGACTAAAATAAGAGAGTCCTTTCAAGATCAGCTGTTCTCACTACACTTTTGGCTACATCTAAACCCAAACTGGAAATATGCACCTTCTGGTCTTGGATGTGGCCCAGACATATAATTGTAGGGGCAGGCCTTCAATCCATGGATTTTATTGCAAACCCCTGAAATTCGAAGGGATTAAGATTTCATGTGCTGGTGTGGAGAACTGCAGTGACATATCGCAGATTGTACAACGGTACAATTTTGACCATGTCCAGGGAGGCAAACTCCTTTCTAAAAGTAACATCTAATTTTTATGTAAGGAAGACTCTCTCACCAGGAATTTCTGTCTAGGCAAAATGTTGGGAAATATGGAATTTTTCTTCAGTGTCTGAGGGAATCTTGCTATCTGTCTTTGACTTGAATCTCAGTTTCCCTGTTTGTAAAATGGTGATGATCAAATATACTGTAGAAAAAGCAACTGCCATGGGCTTCTGCAAATCAATTTGCAGACACCTGTGTGTGATTTATAAAACTGTGTTGGGTAGATGTGGGTACCAGAAGTTTTCAGGCATCTCTCCCTGCAAAACGTCACAAGATAAATACTGATGTCAACAGAAGAGCGTGTCTATTAGTTCACTTCTTTTTTTCTGAGGATCAGCTGAACTGAACTGAATTGAGAAAAGAAGCAAGAAGTCCTGATTGTGCCTTTTTCCATTTATAGAGTTTGAAGATCTGAGTATGCTTTATTTTTATCTCTATATGACTCAGATTACTGAGATGTTTCGAAGGTTTTATCTGAAAGAACATTGCAGAATATGACAAAATTGACCTGAGAAACAAAAGAGTAAAGTCAGCCTTTCTAGGGAATAAAAAACATTTCTCTAATTTTCTGGGGTTTGTTTGTTTTTATACATGTTTGAACATTATAACTAACTATTGGAATCAAAATACCTATTTGTAGGAGAGAACACAAGTATTTGAAAAGGGACCTGAAGAGGTGTAATTCTAGAACACATCTAGTGATGTCTGAAATGAAAATATAAATTGATGGAAATGCACATCAAAGCCAGACAATGATACCTTTTCTCTGTTTAAATTTACATCTGATATTGATTATTAGCAGGGAAAAACATGAGGGGCTTCTGTTTATGTAGTGGGGCTGGTGGCAGCCTTTACTTGTTACTATCCTTAAAACCTGGAGAATGAGTATTTGCAATGTGACTGCAATGGTAATGGGAAACATGGCTCTGTTCTCTGATGCTGAGTTGTGATTGAAGGCACTGACCTGCCATAGACTTATAATAGGGGAGCAGGTGTGGCAATGATGGACTTTAATTTCCTTTAATAAACCTTTTATGTGCCACACTTTTACTGCCATTCTATGCTCTCCAAGGTCCTGCACATAATAGGTTCATTACTTTTGATTACTATAGTCTATTGAGACAAACAACTCCAGAACACACTATATATTATGTTCAGTTAAACCAATATAGACTATTTATCCACTGTGCATTATTTCACCTGCAACTCTACAGACAGAATTAACAACAGCTCCTGTAAGCTAAAACTATTAAAACCACTGGTACTCCTTTGTCATCATTTCATAATAAATACCACACCAATCACAGTGCTGCTCTTTTAATTATGAAACAAAAAGTGTCCACTGCTTCTACTGAACAGCAGTTACTTTGGACTAAACAGCAGGTTGCATTGTGATGAATATTTAAAAACTGCACAAAGAGTGAAAACCAATGATAAAATCAATGCAGGTGATTTTTCAATTGATTTTCTTTCCTTGTGAAAGTTTCAAACTATGAGATATCTTTTTATCAACTATATATTATAGGACAGTTTAGCCTGGTGCATACATATATCAAAATATGTCATCATGTCTGTGTTGCTTAAAAACACCTTAACTTACGAAAGAGTCCTATGCATTAACTTGAAATACAAAAATAACTGAGTAAAACTGAAATCTCTTAACTGTGTCAGCAAAAAACCTCTCTTGCTCAAAATTTAAATGTAATATCTCTGGAGTTTGGTAGTTCTTTCAGAGACAGCCTGATACTGATACAAAGTGTCTCACTTTCGTTTTTCATCTACATAGTAATAATTTTACATGAAAATACAGCAAAGGATGGTCAGCAAGAAGTATTCAAAATTTCAAGTCACCCATAGAACAACAAGAGGATTAAATTCTGAGAAATTCTAGCCAACCTTTTTAGAGGTAATTGTTATCAATGTGTTAATTTGAGACATGCGTTATTACTATTTTGTAGTGTAAAGGTTGGATGGATTCTGGAAGGTGCTTCATGCTGTCAAAGCTGGGGGATGGTCACCCTCCCTCCCACTACATATGTTGTCTTGAGTCAAGAATCCATAAGGGGTAAATAGAATGGTCATGTCTGCACAAAAACCTCACACAATATCTCACTACTAATTTTTTTAACCATCAGGACCATAGGGATAATAAAGTGTGTGCCAGGAAAATTTTTTGGGGGGTTATAGTCCCATAATTTTAAGGGCAAGCTTTACAAAAATAATGGCAAGAGAATAGTGGAACTAAGTCCACTTAATCTTTGCGTCTTATAGCTAGATTCTCTGATTTGTTGGATTTTAAACTCATCTAAACATTTTCTTTTCAAAATTTGTTGAAGCTAGCTAATGGACTCTAAAGGAATTAGTGGGAAACACTCAGCCAGAAACACAAGGACGGAGGTGCAGCAGCTCTGCAGTCCCAAATCGTTAAGCAAGTAGGCTAAGAAATAAATTCTTGCTGCTTCAGTTATACTCCATTTCTGTGATCTCCAAATTTACTGAAGATATTGATGTTGAATAATTTTCTGAAAACATGTTCCAGCAAATCTCCCTAGGTTTATGAAAGCCCACTGTCTGACTTTGTGAATTTCATTCTGATCCTTCCTCCACTTTTCCTTCAATGTTGGTTGAGGTTTAAGCATAAGTCAACAACTAGATTGCAGAAAACTGACTGGAGTCACTGACAACATCCCAAATTCTGCTTGGCTGAAACCGTAATAATTTGCTATTTAACATCTACAGGGTATTCATGTTTCTCCAGATTAATTTACTGGTGGAATAGCAGCAATCATACTTTCTGAGCAAACTATTTCAGAGTTCCTGGCTGCAGGAACCAAATGATACTTCTTTTGTTTGTACCATCCCACGGCAGTTAACAGACTCGAGAGCAGCACCTGGAAATACTTCCCTGAGTGAGAGAATCAGGATTTGGCTCTGAGTTTGGTTTTTTGTGTGCCTGGAGTCTGTCTGTGCACATGTGCATGTACTGATGTTATAGTAGGATCCAAGAATATGACTAACAGCGGAAAATAGGGCATGTGCAGTAAATTATAATAATGACAATAAGAATAATAACAACTATTTCAGTTTACTCACACATTTTTAAATTTGAATTTCAGAAAGTAAATTGACACTACTCTCTTGGTAGGATAGTTTTACAGCACATTACTGTGAAATAAACTATGACTTAGGGAAGCCAGTGCTGCTGACTTAGGTGAAAGTAAAATGCATCTCCCGGAAAGAGCTCATGTAAGAGCTATGCACTTTGTAATTTCCATTGTAATCTTCATACAAACATGACTTTCTTGAAGGGGGTTTCACATTGCTGGAGTGTCAGTCTGTTTCCTTTTGCGTAACAGGCTAGAGGAAAAGAAATCGCTGGTTTATCTAGAGATAAAGACTGTAATCTTTATCATTGCACTGTGATTTTCCTACTAAAAGTTACACCTGATTTTCAAAATTAAATTTGGGGAATCATTTCACTAGGAAAAATTTTACATGATTTTGAGAGGTCTGGAAAAATAATAGCTTTTCTCTACCGTTTTTAATTTGGGAATTACTTAAGTTACTATTGAGACAACAGCTATATGTGTTACAAGCTTAGTGAACTCAGCCGGAGGAAAAAACCTCCATAATTTTTAAAGCACACAAACACATTCTCAAGTCTCCAACACAAGCCACAAACTTCAAAGTTGAAGTCAGATTCTGCTAAGGACAATGAATAGGACTGTTCTATACTATGCCCCAAGGTGACACAACGCTCTTTGTACTTCTCCCTACAGTAAATAATACCCTCAGAGCAAGCTTTTCAGCGGTTTTGATACTCATACTTTGATATTTCTTTTCAATAATTCATTTAAGATTCTACCCCATAAAAAGTTAATAAAATCATAGAGAAAAAATATTTTTAGTAAATCTGAAATACTGATATCCTACTGCTCATCCAGAAGTTTAGAGCACTATTTGGCTGTCTGTGTATATGTGTGCTGACTGAACCTTTCTCTTAGTCTACAAAAACATTTTTAATATGAAGTATTAATCTCACCCTGACAGTGAGAAGTATGGTGAGAAAAAGAAATGCCAAGAGCACATATAGCTTCTAACAACTTCTAGATAAAGTTATGTATTTTCATTGCTGTCAGTAAAACTAATCCAGAATCCAAATATAAATTTTTTAGAAACATTGCTTGTGATGTAGTTGAAGTTTCTCTCTCTCTTTTTTTTTTTTTTTTTAAATAATATGTTGATGAACAAAAGGGAAAAATATTTACAAATGTGTTCTTAAAGACTATCGTTAAAAATATGCCTTGTTTTGTGATTTTGATTATTCTTAGCCATGGAGTCATCTCATCTTTATTTTTAAAAATTTTGCTTTCGTTTGCTGAGTGCTATGCCTGATTTCTCTAGGAAAAAGTTGAATGACATAGAAATAATGGGTTCAGCTTTATGAATTTCTCAGGAGTTAAAATAAGTACAGCTACTAAATGCAAACTTTAAAGCATGTTTATTACACGTATAAACCATCAAAAATCTGTGATTTTATAGTGTGATTGAATGGTGTACGTGTTCTTGAGAAGTAGATTTTTTAATATTGAATTCAGTTCTTCAAAATATGCAGTGGCAAAATAAGCCTTAAATCAGAGGCAAGCTTGAATAGCTTTGTAATGAGGATGATTTATTTTGATTCTCACTTCTGATTTCTGAGTTGTCACTGCTGTTGTATACTTCATCCGTGCAACTTTGCACAACTGGCAGTGCTGAATATAAACCAAAGCCATATGTTTATGTCCTTTTGCCAAACGACTACAGCAAATAGTTCTATTATTCCCTTAGGTAACCAACGTGTGCCAAGTATTTCTATTAGTCTTCTTTACCAAGGCTTTAGAGGGCAGAGTCACAGCTTTATGAAATTAAGGGGCAACTGCTAGCTTTTTAAATTCAGAGAAAAAATATATAGTCTACCACACTGAAATGCAGCTCAACCCAGGCTATTTTCTGGAGGCTTTTTGTTCTGGATTATTATTTTTTATGTAGTTCAAGGTCTTGTCACTATTTCCTGTGCTACTGTATATTAAATATCATTTTTTAGAAGAAAGAGTCAATATGAAAAAAAAAGCTTTGACGCCTTGAGATCTTTTTAAGTACACTTTTTAGCCCACCCAACTGCTCTATAGTTAAAAAAATCCCAAAACAATAAGCCTATGCATATATATATATAAAAATCACTAATAAGTTATCCATCAAAGATTAAATTTTAGCAGTGCATTATGAAATATAGTCTCATTCCTGGAGTCATATAGATTCAAAGATACTTGTGTTACTGACAAGTATGTGTGGCTAACAGAATGTAATTCACAAACTTAACTAGAACTTCTACATATTCGCAAAAATTTCCATCTCTTCAACTGTTTAATACTGCTATACCTGGCTGTTGAAGACTTTTCTTAAAACAGCAGATATTATGCAAGAAAAGTAGTCCTAGTGCACGAGGCTCTACACATGAAACCACATAGTATTCTACCACTAATATATAGATATATTTCTACTCAAATTAATTTTTGTAAATTAATTATCCCACCCACCTTTGCTTGTCTCCAGGTGAAAATACGTGCAGATTCCAAAGGACCAAATTCGTCACACAGCCCAAGATGCCTTGCCTGATTTAACAGATAATCCTCAAATTCATTCTCTGGAGAAAAACATACAAATAAACAAAAACAAAAACAACAAAAGAAAACAGAAAAACAGCTATACTAAATAACATATAGATGAAACAAGACACTCATTAAGTCAAATGGGTCTTCAGCGGTTTTACAAAGATAGGGTGTAGAGGCATCAATGATGCTTCTAAAAGGCGTAAAGAACAGGGTATTTTCTTTTCTTATAGTACTTTCTTTATCTCATTAATTCCTTTTCGGTAGCTTATGAAACAGACTTTCTCTAAGAAAAGTTTTGCTTGTTGTGTGGACAAAAACCTACCGTTTCTACATGTAGAAATCCTTAGTCAAATGTTTTAATTGCACCAGAACCCCTTTGGGTGAGTAAGATGGTTCAGTACATGATGTAAAATAAATGAGAAGAATTATAAAATATTTTTAAAACAGAAGAAAACCCCTCTGTTTTATTTTTTCTGACTTTGAATATTAAAGATTGGCAGGCTGATAGTGTTCTCAGCATAAGCCAAATTAAGGAAATCTTTGACATTTCTCCATGCTCAATTTTTATTCCTTTCTGTGAGGCACTTTATGCTAAATCAACAGTAACAGCGAGGGAAGTAGAGCTGCAGAAGTTTACATCTGAGTGTGCAATACCGAGATCCTTGTTTTCAGAAATACTGAATACCCAAACCCTTCTGACATTTAGGGTTACAGGCACTTGCAACCTGGAAGAATCTCACAATGAGCAGTTATTAAGGGCAAGCTTTACTTTGCCATCACTCCTGACACTGGTGACCAAAACTTAAAAATTTCGCTCTTAGTTGCAAATTTAGAGGTCTGTTTCATGTATCACCCAGTGTATTTAGTAAAATAGATTTACTCATTGAAGATATTTCAATTATGACAAAGTTTGCAAACAAACTTTGGGAACTTTAACTATTCATTTAATGATACCTGATGATTTTTTCCAGCAAAATTTGAAATGTTACATTTCTGAAATTGGAAAGGCTCATTCTAAACATATTCTCAGGGAAGCCAGAGTTTATTGAATGACTAATTTCTGCTTGTGTCCCAATAGATAGGATATTAGTTTCATCCCATCGAGAACTTTTAATTAAAATAAGTACACTTTTATCAAATAATGGAACAGACAACAGATGTAAGATGATAAAGAAGGGAGAAAACCCAGAACAAAACATCCCAATACCAAAAGGATTTTTAAGCTTTTTTTTAGCCAATATGTTGCTAGAAAGAGATGTTTATCCTCAAAGGCCTATTTTCCTGTTATTCTATTTCAAGATTCATTAAAAAAAACCCCAAACCCACAAAAGAAGTCTCAAAGCCTTCTACCTTCCTCTTCCTCTTTGTTCAAAACATACTAATCTAAAACAAAAGATGTCTGAGAATAACTACGATGGTGAGCAAAGCTCTTTCTGAAGACTAAAACTTACCAGATTTTTGTCTACAATTCTGGCACCTTAAGTATTTATTAACAATATATTTTTCCTTTATTTTCTCAAAAATTTCCAACAAAGAACTAAATCACATAAGGGAGTAGCTGTAAACCCTTTGAGTTCCCTAATGTCAAACTCATTAGCATCCGAATAACCACACAGCAGCACATCATCTGCACAATTACAATTTTTTACTACTTTTAATAGCGTTTCTCAAAGGGCTCATTTTCAACTTTCTTCAGTGGTTAGTTGGTTCTCTGGGGAAAAGGAGCTTCCTGACGCTCACAGCTTCCACTCAACAACCAGGCCGTTTGCTGTCAGAAGCATCAGCCCTCTGCCCTAACCCCATCTGCTGTCTCTCTCATCCTAAGGGACTAAGAGTTAAGACAGCACAGCTGAGATCCACTTGGAAAAGTGCACAAAGGACAAGGAAAAATATACCAAACTTTTCACATTTAGCTTTACATAATAAGCTAGTATGTTGAAAATCCTCCTTGCAAGAAAAGAAGCTTGGACTGGGACAGGTCTGGGGGGAAAGTTTTAAAATTGTACTGAAAAACTACATGCAACAGTGTCAAAGAACAAAAACCTGCACCCCTCTGCTGTGTTTAAACACAACAGAAGTTACTGGTTAGTAAGTTTAACTCTGCTGGGCTTGATTTCTTTCACATAACAGGGTGCTGGCTGCCATTCAGCTGATTCATGGGTGAGTACCCACGTTTGAAGATATGGTGTTTCATAAAAGGTCTAGTACAATGTCATGCATCTGTCATGCTATAAACAGGGTCTGTAGGATTATGCTGTGTCACGGGATGTGACATACCCCTAACGTAACATAAACTATGTGTCACCCCTGTCCACCCTCCAAGAAGTAAGTTATATTTCAAATATAAATGTTGGGATCTGATTGTTCAGGTAGCAAAAAAAGCTTGGTGCTGATTTCACAAAAATATCAATGTCTTATACAAAATTTATTTAGCATGTTTGATTATAAAAATCTATTATAAAATTGATCATGGGCCAAATTTTGGGGTATTGCAAGAAGTGCAAAAGTCTGCAAGAGCAGCTGGAGAAAATAAGATCTCAGCCTCAAGAGCTCACAAAGTACATCTAACTAGGTTGTTGGTGACTTTGATGATAAGGTCATTATTGATGGAAATCAGGCAGAGATAACTTACTTATCTGTCAATCACTGTTCTTTGGCGGGGTCACTCCCCTTGGGCTCACACGTATCTTCATTTGGCCCCATCTATTCATAGCTTGCATCAACTCATTTCTCTTTTTTAGTCGAGAATTCAAAACAATTCACAGACAGTAAACTATGCTTACACTTCAATTGCCTACGTGTCTGAACCGTATTTTTTATTCTAGAAGTTGAAGCCGGCCCGCCTATAAAGAAAACTTTCACCCTTTTCAACCATCATCTCAATTCAACTAGAATAATAAACTTCATAAACCCACAAGGATGAAATATATGAGTTAGTTGATTTGTCAACGTAATTGTTCAGTGAAATCACCTGGAGCCTTTGCAATTCACTCTTTGGTTTACAGCCGTTTCCAGTGCACTATGATTTTGTACTGACTCTGAAGTGCCATACTACTGAGATCCATGAGTCATACCAGGATACTGATGTGAATCACAGTTTAGGTCCTGATCCTCAACATCAGATGTGTGTGACAAATCTCTTCAAACAACTA
Source organism: Dicrurus megarhynchus (assembly GCA_013399195.1). NCBI lineage: Eukaryota > Metazoa > Chordata > Aves > Passeriformes > Dicruridae > Dicrurus > Dicrurus megarhynchus. The sequence goes on along the minus strand of VXAD01001926.1, from coordinate 112,807 downwards.
TTTTTGTTGAGCCATTGTTTATGGGTAAAAGTCTGCTCATTCAGGTCAGATTGCTAGAGCTCCTGATGATTTTAAAATGAGAAAAGACATCTTGTACAACCACAAAATTATCTCCGCAGAAGTCTGAAGTTGTTTTCTCTGTCAGAATTTCAATACTCAAAGCTGTACTATATTTGTGAAGGATCCCAAAAGCTTTTTTAAGCATAATACCTTCCATTTCCAACAGAATAATTTGATTTTCTCTCATTTACCACTTCACTGGTTGATATATTGCAAATATGGAAATGAATAATCACTACCATTTGTGACTTGTTAACTTAGAATAAAAGTAATATCTAAGGAAACAAAATCCAGTGAGCTCACCATTACGATCCCTGAACATTTCTTGTGTTTCTACAGTGACAGTGATTTCTCCTTCTCAAGACAGAATACTGCAGCATATTTAGTATTTATTATTTGAGAAAATAATATGTGAAAGAAAGATAAAATTACAAATAAATGAAGATATATTTAGCTCAGGATTTCAGTCAGATCTTTATCCTGCACAATCTGAAGTCTGTAACTTTAAACGTTAAGTTCTGCACAAATCTCAGGGAGATCCCAAGTTGCATGTAAAATATTCGGTGCGTGAGGAACAGAATTTCATTTGGCCTACACCCTCACTGCAGCAAATCTGCAGGACTCTACTTGAAAACAAATTTTTTTTGTGTATAATTTGACCTTCAGAAAGGAGTTTCCTTGGGGCAGAGTACTCGTCTTTGCACTTGTTTTATTCAGTACATAGTACACAGGAAGCAGAGCTATTGCTGTTTCAACGATCACATTTTCTTTCTCAACTCTAATGCTAAACTTTATCTTATTTTGCTCTACCATGAGATGAACAGGAGGGCACATTAGCAGTGTGAGACAGGCTGGTAACACAGGCAGTTGTCCTTCTAGTACCTGTAAAAAAACTTCACTTTCACTCATCCTCTCTTTTAAACAGAGCAACAATTCCAATGCCAAGATCATATTTCACCTAGCAGAGGAGTTTAACTTTCACCTGATTTAAGCAACAAACTATCCCTCAAAGATGCCAGAGGCTTTGCTGTAATTAACATAACTGCATTTAGATGCTATTCATGACCGATAATTCCAACACCTTGTGAAAAAAAAAAAGGTTGCAAGCTGTAAACATTATAAACATATTCAAATAAGCTTAACGCAATCTGCCATGCTTATTTCTGCCTAGATCATGGACCAGCGAAATGGTTAATGCAAATGGATTTATAATTTGCTTTGGGGGGCCAGTTTCTTCTCCTTATTTATTAGCCCAGCTGATGGGGCAGATTTGATGAGGCACTTCTGGAATAATTGAGTCATCACACAAAGAAGGCTGCTAGCATTCAGAGTGGTTTTATCAGCAGCAAGCAGGCCTGATTACTGACAATTACACTCTGATCCGGTGATGGAGGAGAAAGAGCCAACGAGTGGGAAATGTCCGTGTTTCTATCCAGGAATAATTTCTACATTCATTTTACATGCTAAGTGTTTCCTATCTCTGCATAATAAACTGTAAACAGGAATAGATGGCACAATGTCCCTTAATATTTCCTGGTAATGAAGACACAAATGTACAGTGAGTGCTGATAAATATAGATGAAACATAAGCTATTCTCTGAGTCTGTATTGTTACCTTTAAAATAAATGCATTTTGGTGGTAAAAGCATAATCATAGCTAATGCAAAAAAATGACAGAAGATTGAAGCTGTCCTTGTAACTACACAGAAACTTTGTAAAAGTCCTGTTAATCACCGCTGCTCTAGAGGCTCATAAGCTGAAGGTGATATACTGGAAAGAACATAATTTTGTTTCTCAATAGTCAACTATGTGGGAACTCTTTTGCTTTGACACAGTAAAGGAGAGCAACAGCAGTGACCTCCATTAACACTTCAGGGGTAGAGCACATCTCAATGCTAAACTGAAAAACAATGAAGCTGGTCCTAGAAGACATCTTCACTATGATAAATTCTCATTTCCTTCTCATCAGCTTTAAGACAGTGTTCATAATGAATAATAGAGCTAGACCACAGATTTCATGAGTTGTGTTAAGCAATACATTATTGCCTTTAGAACATTATTTTTATAGCAATTTAGATACTGTAAAATGACAGTTATTAACAAAATTCTGCAAGCAGAACTTCAGAAAAATCTGTTTCTTTGGGGGAAAAAAATGGGGGAAAACATGAAAACAGACATAGCGGAGAGTTGAAAAGTAATTTTGTGTTTGTTGATGGGCAATTATAGATTTCAGCTAGAAAAAGTTAATGCCCTGGTCTAGGGAGAGTTTTCCTTTTTAAGAGTTGATCAGGCATGAAACACTGAATAATAAATTTTTGCATGCTTGTTTATTCCTTTTCCTCTTTTTAAACTAATTCATGGCTTCAAAAGAACTAAAAGTTATTCTGTGCTCGCCTGCAGTAACTATGGCAACTATGTTTCATTAAAGTAGCCACTTAACTTCAAGGCTTGTGTTACAATGATATGCATTATTTTGAGTAAAACCACACCATAACAACCTTATGATTTCAGAGCAATTTTAAAAGAAAGTTCAAAGAGCATGCGTCATTGACTCTGGAACACAGGGTTTGTTTTCTTTTAAAACATGTTTACTCTTTTCCAGCCAGGATGACTTTCCCTGCACGGAGTCATCTCTGTTGAGAGGCGTTGTGTGGGGGGACCGCTGCTGCCTTCAGCAAGAGATGACCACGCTCTGCTCACTGAAGGGCTGCCCAGTAGCTGCAGGATTGAGGCCAGCAGGAGATGCCTGAGCACACAGATCAGCACAACTAAGAACAGTGAAATTGTGTGGGTTTAATTACTCCGTTACCGCCTTCTTCAGTATCAGGAAGATCCTGCTCTGGTTCTGATGTTTGCTGCATGCCTGCTGTTTAGCCACCACTGTTACAGTCTTTCTGCTATACTTGACTTGCAGCAAGTTAGTTAGGAATTGATGAGTTTCAAGGGCAATTTTATGGGGTGTTTTTACGGTGGCACTGAATCTCTATAGAAGTTCTGAAGCTGGTTAGGTTCAGTAAAAGTGGTCACTTCTCAAACACTTACAGGCTTAATCTAGGTTCTTCTATTCCTTCCCTGTGATTTCTGACTGTTCCAGAAGAATTTATTAGGAATATTTTAATAGTCAGAGTTAGGACATCACAATTCTTGTGCTGGACAAACCCCATGTCTAATTAGCTGACTGGACATTTTCTGACATGGAACCAAAAGGAACAATAAACCTAAAAATAAAAACTACTTTTATGAAAGGAAATATAGCTACCATTCTGCTCTCCTATGCATTCATCTTGCTCTTTCTGAACAAGTTCTCTTCATTAAGCATGACAGGCATGTCCCAGGAAAGGGAAAGTCACACAAAGGGAAGAAGTGTGCCTTCCCTCAACATGCAAATCACATATGTTCATTAACTTCGAGAGTGCCATGTGAAGTACAGTCTGCCACCATTTAAAAGACTTGTAATGACCCTAACTGCTAAAGATAATGGGGGCTTGCTTACACTACTGCACTGCCCTGAAGATCTTAGGAACATGCTGAAGAGCACAGGAAAAAAAAATCTAAGAACAAAAACACCACCTTGCAAATCAAAGCAGTAAAGGATATCCAAAAAAAATTGACTAATACTTGTCAGATACAAAAATGTGCATGTCAAATATTCCCTGGGACAGACTTCTTACGCAAAAGGTTTTGCTCATCGTATGTTTGCATCTGGTAAATGGAGCAAGGAAAAGCATGTTCAGTTTATTCAAACTTATGATAAGAGGTTGGCGTCACCAGGAATGGTGGTTCAAATTCTATTTTCAGAGCCTTTTACCATTCTAAAGTGGGACAAAGACTATTTCCGAAAATGACACCTGTCTTCTGCTGTAGACATAAATAGAAGGCACCACGATTGAGCAAATAACTGGGGAAAAAGGGATTCTGGAATTCTCTTCCTGCCTCTGTCTCTGATTGATTCTGTGCCCCTCAGCAAGTCTTTTCACCTTTTAGCTAAATGAGGATAACAACATAGAGTGCTGTAAAGTGCTTTTGTGCATTTCTAAACATACTTTAATGTAGCAAATATTATTTTTATCATCATACATTCATCAGTTTAGTAGCCTGCTCATTTCAATTCCTCTGAAACTCAGCTTGAAATGTTTCCTCTCTCACTGCAAGCTTTTTTACCAAAAAAAATGGAAGAAATAAAAAAGGACAATACTGAGAAGGATGGGTACTAACAAACATATGGTGAATGGCAAAATAATTTAAAACACATTTCCATTCTCTTCTCTCCTAAAATCTTAGGCAATCTAGGTACAATTGTAATCTTTACATGTCAGACCCCTATCTTAAAAATCTGTTTGTTTTCCTATATAGAGAAATATTCTCTGAGAAAATACCTTTAACTGTTTTCCTTTGATTTTTGCTGTCATTGCTAAAAATGTCAATAAGGTGTCCATATATATGTGTGTGTGTGTACATATATATATACATCTGTGTAAATAAATATATATGTATATATATATATGTGTATATATATATATATATATGTTTGTGGTAACATTAAGTTCAAATGTCACACTCAACAAGCACTGTGCTTAATTTAAAAGAAATCGAAAGAGGAAAGTTTTTTTCAATGTGAACCTCTTAGATGTGTGGTAGGGAAGTGGCCTGTGGTACCACTAAACAATACCAAGTTAAAAATACTGCGACAGAAACATATCTTTGTAGTACTATTTTGTATTGGAAAAATTATAGTAATCATTCTATTGCAGCAAACTGGACTAGAGCAAGATGAAAACAATCATCCTATGGAGAGATGTCTTGCAAACTTTGTCACTCTAAGCTCAGTTACCCTTGAAATTCCCTAGTGTAAGCCTGGCTGCATTGAAAACAGCCAGGACACTCTGATGGGCCTCAATAATGGATGTTATCTCCATGTGAAAGCACTCACATACACTTGGTGTTAATCACACAGGTACACAAATGCACAGTCCTGGTCAGAAGGTCTAACAGAGCAAGGTGATCAAAAACTATTTTGCATGTGACAGCTGTAAATAATAAACATCAGTTTAGAAATTCCAAAAGCACACTAATGAAATTTTGTTATTTCAGGTGACAGTTATGTCATTCTTGATAAGGAGGCCTTAATCAGGTGTCTGGATATCTATATAATAGTCTGGCTTGTTGTTTGGGCTCTGATTAAATCATAGGCTCTCTGTCTTATGTTGGAAACTCAAACGCCAAAGTCTGGGCAGGAAAAGGGGTAGGCTGAGGGGAGGCTTTTGTGCTCAAGGCATAATCTATTTTTTTTCTTTTTATTTTCATATGCTGTGCTTCCCTATTCAGGAGACAGATTTTTATTTTTTTTAAAAGAGGCCTGCATCATTTTGCATCAGAACTGTGTCCTGATACAAGAAGTAGTAGCTGTGACTTTTAAATAATCAGCCTTACTAAAGACTCCATTATGGCAATCAACCACCTTAAATCATTTTGACAGTGCATTCTCTGCACTGCCCATATACTTGGAGGCTGTCCTCAATACACTGAAAGCTGGGACAATATTCATGGTTAAGAAAAGTCCAGAAGCAGCCAAACAGGTGGGCACTTCTTTCAGAAAAGACCTTTTTAGATAGAAGACCTTTTGTACACTAGTTCTATCCTAGGCCCCTTTCAGGGGCTACACCTGAGAAAGAAAGTGAATTATCAATGACATTTTTTTAAAGAATCAGTGGTTTAACAATAATTTCTAATCAGATCCTACAGAAAGGAACAGCTCGCATGGCAGCTGTACTTTTCCCAGGGTTAATTACCTTTCACTGCTCTCTACTAATGAGTCAGCTGTTCCTGTCATCACACAACTACGCTGTGTTCATCTGTAGCTCTAGCTGTGGACAAACACAGTAGCTAGAGCCCTGTTTACATATTGGCGAGGTTTGTTGTGCAAAGAATTTGCAAAGCAGTTTTTAAAAAAAGAAATACTTAAAACTTCTTCCATTGCCATGTCTCTTTCCATGGAAACAACATTATTTTTCAGGCAAACACCACGTTTTCCAGGTTACTAAATGCATCAACAGGAGTAGAAATTTAAGGGCATAAAAGCTAATGAAAGGGTTTTTTTTTTTGCAATATTGCATAATAGTTTATATAAGGAAGATTAGATCCCTGTAGCCATTTATCTTGTCTTACCTGATTGTTGAGTGAGGATGTTTATTTATAGCTTGCTGACCTAGGAACTAGAAAACTTCTTCATAAAATATTGGTTTAAGTAATAAGCGGTAATAGCACAAGCATTAACGCAGCTAGGGAAAGAGTTTGTACTATTTAATATGGCAAACCTTTATGAGACAATGATTTAAGACTTTCAGTAAACTGTTAATGTTTTTTACGTAACTCCAACAGGTAATTCAATAGCAAGTAAATAGAACACGTCATTTTCTAGCTAGATTGAGCAGGATGTATTTTTTACAGCCATATAAGATCAAGAGTAGTAGTCACTACTGGTTATTTCAGCTTTCCTGTGGGAGGCTACAAAGGCTGTGGCGAAAGTCAGGCATTGTGACAGCTCTTCCAAAGTTCAAGTCCCGTTTGTGTCAACATTCAGAAAATGTTTTCGTATAACTGAGGGCAGGACTCTAAGCTGGTGCTGTCTTCATAACATGATTTTGTGCTGAAAACATCTGTATGGAGGTTGTCCTGATCTGCAGAGATTTCCTCAGTGCAAAATCTACAGATTTTAGTAGAGAAAGCAAATTTTCACCAGACACCAAAGGGACAACACACATGTACACATCATGTGAGTACGTCATGTCAGAACGAGCTCTGCTACCTGCAGTTTTATCTGCAACAGGCCTCTTCATGAAGTTGTTATTTGAGGTTGAATTCCTTGCTGGTGTCACCTGAGATAATGAAACTTGACAAATTTATGGCAGAAATATATACATCTTAATATGATGATGGAAGAAGAAACTTAAGCTTCCATCTTCAGGCAAACTTTGCAGGACTGACAGCTCAAAATATGATCAATTTCCTTTTGAGAACACCAAAGCAAGAGCACCATGGCATTCCAAGGGATCACTTCAATGGTCATCTAGGAAATGAGTAGTATACTTTCCTTTAAACATTACTGTAACAAACCACCTCTTTCTGTCAGGCATCCTAGGTTGTGCAAGCTGTCTCGACCCTCGAACACTCTGAGCAGAGAGAAAATGTGAGCTGTGTGGTTATGCTCTTTTAAAAGGCAGATATTTATTTATTGCACCATTAGAAGCAATTCTCCTGCTTGATTTTGGATTAAGTGAAAGTGAATTTCCTGAAGGTGCATTAATTGGGCTTAATGATTCACAGAAACCCCTGATCACTCAGGTCAGGCCAGGGAAAACTGTTATGTAATGCTCATTTTGTCTCAGATTCTTCCCCTGGCCAGATTATTCCATCTTCATACACACTATACCTCACTCACTGTTCATGCAAAAAAAAAAAAAGAATTCCCAGGGATAGCATGGCTACTCTCCACATAGTCAAAGATCTTCTCATGTTACTGGCTTGTCTTAGGTTTCCTGAGTTCTCAAGAACATTATTCCTCCTTCATCCGCAGGAAGGAAACAGGGAAAAAGCTCTCTCCACTTGGTGAATAGAAAAACTTCACCTTTGGAATGAGTTTCACCCTTTCTTGAGATCTGGTCTGCTTAACTTGAACTCTGTCAGTACCCAGGCTAAGTGTCTCTCTACTAGAAGTAGACTTCATGCTGTACACTGAGGCAAATGGGATGCTAGAAAGCAGCTTCTCTAAAGAGTCAATTGGGCTGATGATATTCCTACTGTGGGGATCTCCACTGGAGATTCAGGAAGAAGGAAAAAAATTTGCCAAAAACCATGATGTCTTCCATAATGTGTCCTCTTATAAACTTGACTTCTTTACTCCTAAAGTATCATGTAAATTTAAAAGACAGGGATCACCGTGCAACTAACAAGTAGATACCAAGAGCCCCCAAATAAACAGGGAGCTAAACCTTGTGACCTGGAGGGTGTCTGTAATGCTGAACTTGCTGTTTGTAGGCTGGCAATCATTGCTTGAAAGCAGCTTGCACTTCTTCAGTATTACAGTACTATTCCCCATGATCACAATATAAGTCATATTAATAACAATAAAAATAGCTGGTATTGCTAATGTTGTTGCTATACACTGGGCCCAAAGCATTCAGGGCTAAAGCTGTTTATTCTCTCATGCTGTTCAGAATGACTTAGAGATATGTAAGAAGACACTTTTTAATGATAGCCAATAAAGTGTTGATTTTGGGGAAGAAAAGTCTGAGAATATAATACATAAGCTGGTTAAGCTTTTCAGGATCAATGTTATAACATTATAAAGGGTCATGTTTATTGAACTGGTGCCAATTTATACCATAATGAATTTTGCATGCCCACAATCTTGTGCATTGACTTTGAGTCTGTGTAGGTGCTACTGGAGACACCGACTCACTCACCCTTTGTAAAACTCATAGTTTCAAAATGAAATCAAACTGAGCATTCTCTTAGAGCAGAATTTACTCCTGTGTCTATCCTACCCTCAGGGAAAGAGTCCGAAAAGGCAAAACACTGCCAGAGACCCAGCTATCACTCCCTGCTTCCAAGGCCCGGCTACGCCTTCCGTGGTATGGATTAGGGCATAGCCAAATATGTCCCATAGGAACCATCCACTATGTAAGGGTTAGCTCAGACCTGTGGAGTTTCATGCAACTTTGAACCCCTAAAGGAATTTTGAGCTTCCCACTTAGAGAATTTAAGAACCTTGCCTTGATCTGAAGGAATTTTGAGTAGCTGTCCCTAGAAATTTGAAAGATTTGTTTAAAAAACACACACCTATGTGCTAAATATGATAAATAATTCTGTAAAAATCAAAATTTTTTGTCATCAAATCTCTTAAAAAAATCAAAGAAAATAGTTGAAATCTATGCAAAGTATGCACAGCATCTGAAATTTTCATCTGAAAGCTTGTTTATAGTTTTCATGAAAGCATGGGGAATATTGAATCACTATAATCACCCACTGAAACAGTGCAAAACCATAATCAAATCAATCTTTCTATTACTTTGAAGCTTGAGAAACAGAGTCTTGAAAGCCTGAGGAGACAGAAAAACCACTCCTAAAAGTGCCTCCGGACGCTAAGTGGTGACCAACAGGAAAAAGAATACGTCTGGAAATGCTTCTATCAGCAGTGTTTAAAAACTCCAACAGATTTAAGGTATTTTTGAATTAATGGATATTGTTAAATCTTTACAGTTTGTTTCTCTTCATTTTTTTGAGAAGTAGTTTTGAGAAAAGAAACATATTTGTTAAACGAAATATAATGGTTTCTAAGAAGAAAGCAAGGAATCGACACCTTCCTTTTTGTAAAAATCACATTTCAGGAGCAAAATTTAGTCCTCTGAGCTGCACAGCAGTATTCACTCCTGTTATTCTGCTCTCCATTAATTGCTAAGCAGGTAAAGATTTTCATCAATTTCATGTAAATGCAAGAGGAGACTTTTGATCTAAGGTATATCATACTATCCATATCGCTGTCTTGTAAGAAAATGTGAGAAATGTTTCTGTGTAGAGAAGATTTAAGAAGAAATCAAGTCCAGTGTTTAGGCCGGATGGGAAAGACAGGATTAATCTTCATAAGTTTACATGCCTGAAATGCAAACATATATTTCTGAGGCAGTAAATGCTGGATTCTCATGGTCTCTGAGTAGCCTATAGGCAACCTGCAGGCTTCTCTGAGGCTGTGAGATGTGTGATACATCTTACTCATTTCATACTCTGCTTCAGGGTGAGATGAATAGCACACAAGAAAAGTCTCTTTCCACTGACTCTAAAGGGAATTTGGATGACTGGCTCAGGTCTAGCCACTTCCACTGTGCACACTGACATTTCACCAAATGCTGATTCCTAACCAAGGAACCTATGGCAGTCACTGAACAGCATCTTAAAGCTTAAATAGCACGTATGCTATGTGAGCTGTGTTGTGAAAGAGGGCTGGGAAGGCAAGAGAAATAGAGTAGGGAACCATCCTCCAGAAACGAAGGCAGTGCCAGTCCTTGTAGGAAAGAACTGGCAAATAAAGTGAAGCTGACGAACAAATAAAAGGGAGCACTAGTAGATGGTGGAACCTACAGAAAAGGAGAGTTAGCTTTAGCTTTGACAAAAGCAGTGTGGTTTCTGAGACACAGGAGTATCCAATGCCAAGAGGCAAAGGAAAAGGCCAGCATGATATGGTAAATATTACTTATCTAGATATAGCAGGAAGAAGACAATCAAGTTCTAAGCAGAACAGAGGGAAACTGAACTCTAAAAGCTGGTATGGAATGAAATACCATCTTTTTACTCTTTTCATTGGACAACAATTTATGAAGGAATAAAAGTTTTCCTGATAAATATGTTCACCACATGGATTAGTGTCTCATAAATGGAAAGTGTCTGATATGAGTAAAAGTTACTAATAGAGTTTATCTATTTTTTTTACTTGGTTTACTATGAACTGTTGCACACTGGAGAAACCTGATGTCACCAGTGACAGTGGGTCTGCATTTAATTCTTTTGTATTTGTTTGTTTTAACCATACGCAATTCCACCTGCCCTGTTTTATTTGGTGTCTTCTGTTCTGAGCCAAGTTTTCAACCATAAACGTAAATAAATTAAACCCCAAATTCCTTCTTGCAACTTTTTCTGGTCTTTGTGAGCTAATAAGAGCCATATTTTCAAAAATTAAAATGTCATCATGCCTGCATTGCTTGCCACAAACATGCCCTTTTTTTAGTACGTAAGGTGAGTGTTTAGGCAAAGAATTATTAACACAATTTTTTGCTTGATTGGTGAATGTCAAACAGATCTGAGCCATATGCACTCAGTGTAAAAAACAAAGCAAAGAAAGATTTTATGTTATTAGTAGTAGTAGTATTATTAGTATTTCATGTATTTACCCCAGAGAAAAAAGTCTTGTTGGTGAAATTCATCATATCTAAACAAAAGACTGGCAGCTTAAGTAAGTATATGAACAGGGGGAAGGGAGACTTATTTCCTGAGTTTCAACAGATGTCATACTTAATTGGTTGTGAAATAAACCAGAGCTACTCTCGGCCTGTTTCCCTAGTTTCAGCTGTGAAGACACTTTTAAACATGTGCATTTCCCTCCTGCTTCCCATAATGAGGGTGTGGGGTGAGAATCAAACCTCCAAAAGGAGTAAAGCAGTGTGCATGTTGCACACAGGCCTTCAGATACACTAATTAAAGAGAAGTGAGCGTTGCATCCTTTGTCCCTACGAGATACACATCAATACAGCATGAGCCAAGACAACTCTGTGGAAGGGTTACTGCCTTTGCCTTCTGCTAATATCAGGAAGTCACTGGACTATCCCATTCTGTACATAGTTTTTCCACCTTCCTGTATTTTCTCTCAAAAATACTCTTTGTCCTAAATCACAGCATTGTCAATATACCACAACTAGTTGAAATTGGATCATTTTTGTATTTTTGACAGAGAGAGCACCTTAGAGGTTGGGGTTTTTTTCCCCTTGTGGTTGTTTTCTGCTCAGAGCAGCTGAGTAACACCACAATTGACACAATGACAACTACAAAGATTTTTTTAAAAAGAAAAGACTGTCAAGTATAAAATATTTTGGCTACACATGGTGATGGGCACAAGAAAATTGAGAACGAAACTTCTCACAGACCAAAACCCCAATCCTTTGCAGCTGTGGCTAACCACCTGTTGCTATTATGGTAATACAAATAAAGTCATTTGTTTCTAAAGGGCTGTGGCAAAGAATGTTAGCCACTCATTTTATGCCTTATTGGATGTAGCCCTCTAAATCAAAATGCTCTTTTGAGCTTTGCAGGAAAAAGCTAAATATATGATAGGTGCCTCTCTGTGAAACTCAGTAAACAAATAAAAAAAAATTGGAATAGTGTTTGTTAAAACAGTTCAAATGGAAATGGAATGAGAATTGTGTAAAAAGAAAAATTAAGGCCAAGGTTAAATGCGTTTAATTCACCTGTGGCAACCAAACTGAACAATATTTGTTCTTTTAGTTTAAACTTGGAACCCAGATCCCAGAGGTGCTAGGAGAGAGCTTTAATCCCTAGAAAAAAAATTCAAATTCCCAAAGTGTGTGATGAAAACCCAGTATAATCCTTCCTGAAGTGAGAAACAAAATAGAAAATACTTTTTTTTTTTTCCTATTAAAACAAGAGCAGTCACCATGATCTTTATTCTTTTAATGTTTTACAGGTCTGACTTTCGGCAGATGACCTCCCTTGTTTGTCCCTACATGTTTTCCAAAATATAAAAGTGAAATAGAGTCCCAAGGGCACTGTACTTGAAAGGTTATGAGAGTTAGAGAATTTTAACCATGCCTGCCAAATCAGCAGATGGCTTGTGATTATAATTATATGCATCAATAAAACGAATAATCTTTACAAAATTTGAATTTCTACTAAAGTAAGGGATTTAGTAAGCAGATGCAACAGAATGCATTTTCTTTAACCCTTTTTGTAGACAGTACTGTTTATCACAAAAATAATGGCAAGGTTCTCCATAGATTAGCTTGAACATACACTTGAGCCATAAATATATGTTTCTTTTGACCAAGTGTCAATGCTATTTAGTGTGATTTATGTGTTCAGTTGCACTCTGTTCACTAAATGTTGAATGCTTATATATAGGATGATTCCCATCAGACCCATACTTCAAAATGGTCTTTAATTTTATAAAATGTTAGAGATACAATGAAGATGTCATGTGTACTCATTCTCTTCATTTTTGTCGCAGTGCTCGTTCTTTCTGTTTAGGATTTGGTGACTTTCCGTGCTTCTCATGGAGTCTGAGTTAACCACATTATTAGTGAAGAAAATAATTTTTCCCCAGTGTGGGATATTTAAGAAAGGTTGTGTGTGTGTTTTGGTTTTTATTTTTAAATCACAAGAAATTAAATTACTGAAAAGGAAACTAATTAATAGGAAAAAAATCACAACTGTGGTTTTCTATGAGCGCTGATCTTACTTTCAAACTTACTTTTGTAGCAAGATCACTTGTGTTAGATTGTGTCAAACCTCTTCATGAAGTAGGAGAAAATCACACAGTAGAAAAATTAAACAAAACAAAAAAAAGCCCCCCTAAGCCACATTTATTTCTGGACTGCCTCATAAAAATGCTATTTGAAGACAGGATATACACATCTTATAACTATTCTAATAAAGTAAGGAAGAAAAAATTTGAGAAGAATAAGTACATTTTCAAAAAAGTCCCTATTTGGCATACTGCAGCTGTCTACCTACATTAGTATAATATTTATTTTATTCACACATTTAAATGTGAAATTTTACTTCAGGAAGTTATGTATGTTTGTCTTTTTATCTCCCCTTGTATCTCTGATGCGAAGAGTGCAGAACAATATTTTTATGTTCATTAAAAAGTGGATTTTTACTTCAGAAATGACAGAGCCATTACTCTGTATCATGTAAATCCTTCTTAGCATAAGGATTATTGACCTGATAGTCCATAACAGTGCCTTTGGAGCCATTACTACTTTGCTGTGCCAATCCAGATGCTGTACATGTGCTTCAACTTGGGGGCAGGAGGAGCAGTGAAAGTGTCAAAATTTCTCTTGAGATTTAGGGAACTGACCTAGTGACTCTACCGCTGGAAAAGGAAGACCACTGTTTAGAAGAAATTGGGACCTCCGGTCCTCGCTTGAACCGATGTTTTGGTGAAGTTCTAAAGCATTTTTTTAAATCTAATGCCTAACAGCGCAGAGTTCAATACATGCCTTTAAATGAAAGTCTAGCTCTTTTTTACCAAAGTTCCTTAGTGGAGGGAAAAGTTTGCATATGAATGCAAACCTGAAATACGTGCTAGCAAATGTTATTTGAATCTCTTAAGCAAATCAATAAAACCCTCATCTTCAAAACACACACCTGCTTTACTGTATTAAAGCGAGGCATTGACCTCACTTCAGTGGAATCACTCATGTCTATAAAAGTTTTTGTCAGTGATCACCTGCTCAAGAAGGTAAACCCATTTTCATTCTAAAGTAACTTTTGCTGTTAGGTTATCATCTTTTCTTGAACCAGAAATCTGTTACTTAGAAAGGCAAGAGTTGCTAGTATCATTAAATGTCTTCCATGAACATAAAAGAGAGCAATTCTCCTCCAAAGAAATTTGATGTAAATGATAAAAAAAATTTAAGAGAAAGAAAACCTTTTTTATTATTAATTAAAGAGTATCTATAATCTGAACTACTTCAAGATAATTAAAATCCAGAAACACTGATTTTGCTTATGTAGTTTAATAGTCCGCAACTATGCGCGCTATAGCTACAAAGAAGTGACCCGACCCCAGGCATGTATGTACGCTTCCAAAATCAATCAGTTCAGTAACAGACTTTGGTCTAGATTCTCTATACACTTGTGGGTATAGTAGAATATAAAGTTCATTCTGCATGTTATCTGCTATGTTTTATTTTGGCGTGACAGTGTCAGGCCTTCACAAGATTGTCAGTGACTTTGCTTGCCAGGAATATCAGATATTTTGGGATAACTGGCTAGAAAAACAATAAACATGCAAAAAAACTGATTCAGAGTTATTCAAATCAGCTGCACAATACCATAAAGTTTTTCAGACCGGCATGCACAGCTCATACTCTCGTGCCCTGGAACTGTGCACTAAGATAAAGGTAGAGGCCTCATATTGGATTGCAAAGTCCAAAAAGTTGAGTGAAAAGTGGTTTCTAAAAATCTGGAGTGTTTCATACTTTATCAGGGAGATCAGATGAATGACATTAATTATGAGAAATCAAGTTTTCTTTGTCTTTTCTCTTAGGTGTACTAAAGAACTGACAAACGAGAAAAAAAAATGAAGCTGCGAAAAACTACTAAAACTTACTGAAGATCAACCTGTCGGATTACAGAATGTAATTGTCAGATTACAGCAGCATGATTTCTGTATCACTGCTCTGTGTGCATTTCCCCTATGAAACCACTCTTTGCTTTTAATAGCATAAACAGCTGAACTTATTAATGCAATGAATGCTGAAATATCAAATATCCTTTGCTCTTGTTAGTGTAGGTACATAAAAAGGATACATGACTGTGTCACAGGGATATGCTAATTTTTAAAAGCTATGGAGATGCACCTGAACATCAAATATCTTGGAATATTTTCTGTTAAAATAATCTGAAAACTCTATATCAATTAGAATATTTTAAAGCAAAACTGTTGTAAGACTGAAGCTTGCTAAATCTCTGTTGATCTAGGCTTGAATTACAGGACTTAGAAAGCAAGCTTGTTTTCTGATGCCTGAATATCTCATATTTGCTAGGGTAACACAGGGAAACATTGCTGAGATGTACACAACTTTAAAAAATATGGAAAATAAAAAAATTACACAATTTTACTTGTGTTTTGTTACTTTCTCATTATATTTCCTGAACTGGAACTACTGGGAAATGCAAAAGCAGATGTAACTGCAGATATACCTAATGTATACTGAGTGTCAGGTAACTAGGATACTACATAGGTGAATATAGTTTTTTGCATACGTGAACTTTTTTAATAAATGTGCACACGTGGATTTGTATATATGCATATGCTCATACCCCTTTGCAAGGAATCATCAAATGTATATGTTAAAAATGTCACATTTTATCTTGGGGTCTGTAAGCTGTGGTGATAATTCTATTGCCCATGCAGTAAAAAGGATGTTCCTGGGTGAGCGACATATCATAATGAACTGACTTCTGTGACCTGTGAAGAGTTTTAATTAAGGGAGCAGGTTATCCTGATATGTCTAAATACACATATACTGGCAAGTTTTTTTCTAAATTAAATAAGTCTTGCAAAGCAAAGCAAAGCAAAACAAATCAAAGCAAAGCAAAACAAATCAAAAAACAAACAAAACAAAAAACCAAACCCCAAAAACCCAACAAAATATCAATTGTAATGCAGGCTGATATCTAAACCCCACTTCTTTAGCAGTCTGTATTTGATAAAGCATTCTTAAAACATATGGTTTGCAGTGGTTTTGCAGGGAGGAGAGAAGCAGCATTACTTAATGCACACAGGCATCTTGCAATAATATCATGTTGTTTTGAAGCTAACATCCCCTGAGCCTCCAAAGTGCAAAGCAGACAGAAACATTTTAGTAATGCAAACAAGACTTTCCAGCAACTTCCTGTTGCCATTTTTCAGCAAAATAAAAGTTCCTGAGGTACTAAACTGAAACACTACTAGAAAAGATTTTATCATTGGTTACATAGGCAGGCACCTGCTATTATAAGATATCAGCTGAATATTTTGCTGCTGTGCAAAGAAAATAAGTAATGACTGTGCAACTGTTAAGCAGTAATCTTCAACTCTTTAATTTCAGCTCACGTAAAAAACAACACAGAGAAAGACATCATGTAAAAATCTTTTTTAAAAATCCCAAAATTATAGTAGCAACTTCATTTATATCTGTATACTCGTAAAAACCGTACCAGGGATTTAGGGGTGTAAGTAGCTGTCTAGTGGATTGAAATTTGTATTCATATATATAACACATTTTCAACAGATTTTTACAGAGAAGTAAAAAAAAACTTTCTGTCTGTAAAGTTCATCAGATGTAATGTACATCTGAGGCAATGACTACTGTGTGGCAGTTCCTATAAGGAATAGTTAATTCATTAAACTGTAATTGAAATATCCAGTTCACAAAACATCCTGTTTCACGTTACTTTCGGAATTCCAGAAACTTTTGTAAGCTGGCAAATCAGACAGAGAGAAAAGGAAACAAACAAACAAGAAACAAACCCAACCTTGATTCCAGAGACATTTTTTCTCCCCATCATGAAGTGATAGGGGGGGGAAAAAAAATCCCTTCATTATGACCTACTTGTCTAGAAACGGACTTTCAACCCCATGGTTAGGCTAAGATTTGCTCTACTTTCTCCCTAGGGCATAATTGTCAGACTGACTTACCGTGTGCCTTTTAGCCTTTGTTCTGCCTCTCACGCTGACATCAGGGAAGCAGTGATGTAGAATAAAGCAGGGGTGGGCTAGGTTAGTCCACTGTTTGTGTCGTTGTGTGGTGTGCAGGGACACTCTGTGATACTCTAGTGAGCTGCTAAGCTTTTTTTGTAGGCTTTGTGTCATTTACTTAACGACCAATCTCATTAGCTGCCAGGGTACAATGGGCTGATGCATTTTCTATGTACATACTCTACACAGTGACCCTCAAGGTTGCCGAAGGTCTATTTAATCAGTCAAAATGCTGAATATATTTGCAGTAAATCACAAAAAAAAAAAAAAAATACGGGACCACAGAGGTATCTCATGAGTGTTTACTCTTTCCTGGGAGTTATTTGCAGGTAATAAACTGATAGGAGTTGCAGGCAAAAGCAAGGGCAAAGAAGGGAAAAGGGCACTCACTGGGCTTGCACTGGTCACCTTTAATTTAGGGAACCTTGGGGGCCCTGCATATTGCTATGTCTCTGCTTGTTAATTTCTCCATGCAGTACTTGCTTCAGTGTAATCATGTTATCACAATTAAACCCCTTTAAATAAGAAGAGCAGGACTAACAAAAAAACACAGCCTTTCGCACATTGGGGAGGGGATGTGTTTGTGTGTGTGTGTATGTGTGTGTGATATTTATTTATTAACTTCCTTACTACAAGCAACCTCAGGGCTGGCATCTTTGCATTTCTAACCTCTCGTCAGTTACAAGGTAAAACCCTTTCAACTCTTATGAAAAATGAAATGCTGAAAAGCCCCATGAATCACGACAGCTGTCCATAAGTAACAGGGAGAGTTCTATTGTCCATCTTGTCCCTGGATAAAATGAATACTTTACAGCAGAGGCTGTTCAGCTTGGCTAAAGAGTATGGGGAGAAGGGGAGGAGGTCACTGGAGATTTCGCACACTAATTTAATCTGGGAAAAGGACAGGCACTGCATCTCACTTGAACAGACTGGCGGCAATCTGGGCTCCCACAGAACTATCTCCTTTTGCCTGTGCTCTATTTATTCCTTATCTCTGTTTACCAACCGCTAGGTCCCTTTCATTCACACCACGAGGCCGTTCTCCTACTATCAGTCAGCAGCTGACACTGTGGAAGAGCCTCAAAGGCAAAAAAAAAGGGATCAAAACTAAACCAAAGCTGTATAAACAAAGCAACAGTAGAAGTAAATGCATAAATCCTAATTCTTAACCCAACCCACAGGGTGCGAACAGAACCTTTATAGTAAATCCAACAAACCCACCACAGTGAGCTATGGGCTACAGAGGAAATGGGAAAAGCCAAATATCATTCATGAAATCACCATCTCAAGGAGAAACATTGAAAATAGGCATTGGAAGATATTTAGCTGGTTTCAGGATAACAGGTTCATCAGTCCTGTGTATTCCTCAGTGAGTAATGAGGCACAGGTTCACCTAAAAAAAGGTAAAAGACGAACAAGAAATTTTTCCACTTACTGTTCAAAAGCCTTAGCTAACTTTTCACTCATTGCTTGTGATTTAGATTAAAGTAAGTAGATGGAACCACTTAAAAAAAAATCTTTATCTGGAGATTGTGGTAATTTGGAAAACTTTATAGCTAGAACTTGAATGTCAATTTATTATTGAAGCAATTTTCCAATTAATTTTGCCTTTAAAACTCTGGATTTTTAAACATTACCCTTTCTCAGTTGTTAACTTATACTTTTCCCTCATACTCCAAGTTTTTAGCACTTAACATGAAATGCAAATGGGTGAAGACAGGAAAGATCAAGCTCAAGATAGGAAAGAAAAGATCAAGTTCTTGACTCTAATAGAAAAGTAAAGTAATAAACTGCATTTGATGTTCTGTGTTAGGATTATTACAGTGACTTAACCATGCGTAAGTCTACTTTCTAATTCCAGTGGTCCCTTACTTTGTATTCTTAAATTGACTTAATAAGAGACAAGTTGTGAGTATTCATAGAAAGACACCAATACTCTTTCACTGAAACAACCTAACTTTTTAAACCTACACAATCTGTAACTCCCAAAGTAGGGATGTTCCTTCTGGAAGAGGAGTTATGCTTTCAGAACAATTCTCAACTTTTTAAGACATAAAAATACTGGTTAACAGCATATAGTCAATATACTGTCAACTGACCGATCAAGATAATTATAACAATTACAAAGAAAATGTTTCTCATTATCAAAGATGATCAACTGAACCTAATTTCAGTTTTGTTTTTCACCTATGTGCATTATGAGCAATGAAGTCTTTACTACTTGGATCCTTTTTTCCAAATGAATTAATGAATTAAATTTATCCTTTCACCAGCTGCTAGGCAGCAGATGGAACCATTTCTGAAGCCTTGTTGAATTCAATCCATAAAACTCATTTCCTAGGATTAGCAGTCCAAAGTTTCTTTTAATGTTTATATACCGCTTGGGATTTTGAATTTCATGATGTTAAACTTTCAATTTAACTATTTTTTTTTCATTTCATATCAAACAAATATGATCGTTTGGATTTCTATAGCTTTATAACCACACATTTCAGGTCACATAAGGACAAGAATTCATTTCAAAAGCAATCAAGTAATGCAAGATTGGGATCTGGGTTGGTTTTTTTTTCCTTTGTTTTGTTTACATTACAGCACTACCATAGAAACCATTTGTGTTGTACTCATAGATTAATTTGGACTGGTAAAGTTTTATTGTCTGTAACTTTGACAAAAACCTTTGCATAAAAATTTAATCTTGCTAAGCAATTTTTGAAAGTTACTGTGATCTAAGGCTGTATTTGCTATTCACAGAAAGATGATATGCTCCTGAATTAAGTTTTTCATGCACATCGTTTTTATAGTTGACTTCCTTGTAAGGTGGGTGTTTTTTTCTATTTCTGAGGGGGAAAATAAAAAGTAACAAACGGTGTCAGTTTTGTGAACACTTAGTAAAGACGTTTTTCAGTGCAGTAACAGGAAATATTAGTCAGCTGCAGTACCCTGGACAGCTCCTCTTCTTTCATTTTCGGTATTCTCCCTCTGCTACACACCTCTGTCACGAGAATCAGAGATCAGGGGTCTTGAACTGCAATTTCATATCTATTCATAGATATCTGAACAAATTAAGTTATAATTTAACCAAAGTTTCTACTTTTTAGAAACCTACAAGAGAAAAAAACAAAACAAAAAGACGCCCTCTCCCGCTCAGCTTTCAGACATATTATATTAAAAGTCTTAAGGATAAAACATCATGATGTCAAGTCTTCCTGTTATTCAACAAAGTAAATAAAACTTTAAAAAAAAAAAAAAAAAAAAAAAAAAAAAGTGATTCGTTGCTGTGTATAACAGTGATTTCCGCTAATTTGGCACAAGAAATCTATATTAATCTAATAATGCAGTAAGCCAAGAAGGCCACATAATAATAATTACCATTGAGTAATTGAATATTTAGAAGGAGGAGGAAAAAAAGGAAGACTGGTAATCTTAGCCTGCAGGCATGAAAGTACTATAACACAAAGATGATATTTACAAGTAAAAATAAAATGCTCCAAAACTGGGAAGTTAAGAGACAAAGCCTATATTTGGAAATTCCTCATTCCAAATCTGTATTATTTGTTAGCCACCTTAGAGCAGAAATATATTATTGTCTCAGAGAAAGCTTTCATCACAAATGCTGTAATTTTCCTCAAGAATTACAAAAACACTGCACAGCCAGACCAAAGAAGACACATCTACGCAATTAACTTAACTATTTTAATTGACAAAAGAGGCAGTAAATGGTCATTTTGAATCCCACAAAGATCCTTAACTAACGAAGTTCACCCCATATAGTTTTACAGTTTAAGGATAAAATCTGGGATTTGTGCTTTTATAATCTCTTAAAGGAAAAATTCATAGCACCTTGCAAAAGATTGCCTTGCTATTTACATATGAAGGAAGACAAAAATCTGAATTAAGTGCTTTGTTAAAGACAAAAGAAAGTGACTGAGAGAGAGCTATTGCTGATCAGTGTTAAACAGACTTTCTCTAGCATCAAATGCTATTTCATAAAAATTATCCTCCTGCAAAATGTTGTCCCAGAAGGTCCATTTCATTCTTCAACCTTGCCTGATATTACTGTCATTTAACTTTCAAAAGTTTTTCCTGACACATACATTCATTCTAAAGTAAAGTATTTGCTTTTTAAATCAGAAGCTCTCAATTCACTCTCTGAATCCCAAATAATTTAAAGAACAGAAATGCCATGCTTTGAAAGACCTTTTTTCCCTTAGAGTAAAGCTAATAAATATATTGATCAACAATTTTCATTTCAAAAGCATTACACCATGATTTTAAAGCATTCTAAAACATCATGAGAAAGCTCTCTGGTCTCTAATACAGAACTGCAAGTGAACCTGCATCTGTCGAACAGTTCCTGCAAATACACTGGTCCCACTCTCTCTCCCTCTCCTGCCTCATTTTTTTCTCTCTCTTTTTTTAAAAGCCAGTATTTAAGTTCCGTAACTTTCCAAAATGAGAGAAAAGGTGTCCTTGTGATCATTTCCTCAAATCAAATAGCTAGAGCTGCAAATTTGCACAATTGTAAAACGTATATGAACAAAGGCTTTACTGAGGCAGTATAAATGCAATTACACCATGACATTTTATTCAGAAAGCTTTCTCAAAGCAGTTACAAGTAGCTATTTTTTAATTGAGGCCCAAAATAGCATTTAAGATAATGACCGAGCATACAGCATAAGTGTCATTTAAACAAAAAAGAAAAGTTTGCAGAGAGTATTTTAAACATGGATTAAAACCCCTCAAACTTCTTAATAAAAATCTCTCAAGATTTTAAAATCGATATATGGACAGAATTATTTGCTTTTTGCAAGCTTAGAGCACAAACAAGAAAAAAAGACAGAAAGTTACTAACAGTACAAGTTGCTTAAACATCAATGGGTTCATAGTGTGAAAAAGTTGTTAAACTTACTTTATTTTTGTTTCCAAAACTTATATGTTTCTCCTCCCTTGTGTGCTGAACTGTGCACTAAAGCTGTGTCTTTGAAAGGTAGTTCCCATGATATGACATCCAGCGCCTTTGACTGCCTAGAGATAAGCACCTGCGTTTGTGTCCCCTCTTTACGTCACACCTCCCTATTCAAACCTTCTCAATATGATTCACATTTGCACATCAACAGCCTCATGCGCATACACAGATTTTTTTCGGCTCTGGGCCCAAAACTTTCACTTTAATTTTCATCACATGATTGCTGTGGCATATGTCCTTCCAAACCTCCCATATATCAGTCATCATGCAAATGAGATGGAATATCACTCCTCTGCAGCAGATGGCCAGGGATGATAACAATGGCTCAACAGAGGAGATTCAATGTCCCTGACTTTATCGCCACGGCAACAACAACCTAAAATATATGTAATGGAAGTGGTGCTTATTAATTTTGCAGGCTCGAGTGTTCTGATTTTGTGAGTGAATGGGCTGAGTTAAAAAGGGGGCTGTGTCCTCCTGCCTCTAGAAGACTATCTATAAAAGCCAGGGACCTGGAAATTATTTTCAGTGACTAAGAAGGCAACAGCCTAGCAATTATTTGAGTAATTAGGTGTAATTCCTCCCTGTAGGCCTTGTACCCTCCTGTGCTTGTTTCACAGAAGCTCGTGAATTAGACAGGCACAGATACTGAAAAGAAAAGTGCCTCAAGATATAGCAGGAGAGCTTGCAGGAACTAAGCTTCAGTGATATGACACTTGGCCTCCACCAGGCTTGGTAAACACAAGCCCCAAGCCATAAGTAAATAGAGGCCCCACTCCACAAACACAGACCAATTAAAATTACAAAGGCAGCCACACTTCTGGGTGGGGCTGGGGGAAGCTTTATTCTGCCATGGTCTCACTGTGAGCTGCACACATAATGGTCTCTTAGTTCGGAGCACTAAGTACTGTATTCCATTGCTATCTGTCACTATCAAACCCAAGCACAAGGCTCTCTCCAGGCTGTGAATTTCTCCCTAGGGATTGATCATGCACCTTTAAGGAAATGTTTCAAAGTGCATTTTCTGTGTGTTGTCTTCTGAATGCAAACCAGAGAGAAGTAGTAAATGCAGCAGTTTGCTATTTATCTTCAACAGATTAACAGGCAGGAGTAGTGATCACCATTTTACCTCTCAGCAAGCAAGATAGCCACAGTGTCTCTTCACCCTGTTCATGCCACAGCTTTCACATGATTTAATACTTTGGGTGTGGGAGTAACCATTTAATTCCTCAGAAATAAAGTTCAGCTATAAACTGTATGTTTAACTAAGGGAGAATACTTCTAAAAACTATTCATCTTTTGTCCTGTTCCCCAGGGAAGACCTTAGAAAAATGGAGATTCCTTTGTCTCCCTCTGCAGTAGAGGGGAGGATGTTTAAGTAAAACTGATTAAACACTCTGGGAAAGGAGTGGCTCCACCATGTGTTAGAGATTTAGTGCAGAATTGAACCAAGGAACCTTGCTACCCCTTGCGTGAGATAATTCCTCAAAATTGGTAAGATTTTTGAAAACAATTTTCAGTGCTCTCCTAGTAGCCCACATACCCTGAGCCCTAAGTTTAACACCAGAGAGGAGACACCAAGTGGCATCTGAAGGAAAATTGGGATGCCATATGCTTTCTTGAAGTGAGTGATAGAAAACTACAGAGGCAGTGCTGGGCCTGTGGACTCTTCTCCTCTTTTGTCAGGGCTCAACACCATCTCAGCATTGCTCACGCTCTCTATTAGTATTTCCATTTTTTATGAAACCTGTCTTCCAACTAAAAAAAAAAAAAAAACAACACAGTCACATATCTATTGTGCACCAATGTCATAAACTTACAGAACATTTATTTATTTATTTAGCATATGACTGTACATCACCCAGTACTCTCACCTTTGGACCTAGTAATAGATACTACTGGAGTACAAATGTTGTTAGGTCCCAAGAGAACGATTTAAAAAAAAATACATATATACAGTAAAGCTTGTTGTTCATCTTTACTTCACACTTTGGTATGGAGTTTGCAATAGCATTTTCCAAACATAGTGTTGCAGATGGGTTTTTTCTTGTTTCAGAAAAGCTCAGCTAAAATGAAAACCTGGACTTTGTGTGTGTGTGTGTGTGTGTGTGTGGATTTTTTGTGTTTGTGTGTGCGTCTGTTTATGTGTGCATGTACAATAAGATTCTAGAATTGTTTATGTCCATCCTCTTTACTTGTGTACATTTCATTCTCCACCTTGTTAATTTGAAATAACACATGAACAAGGCACTTATGGTGAGATGAAGAGAAAGATTTGATCCAAGCCTATGCAAAGCTCTGAAGCTCCTTGTAGTGGATCTGGAGTTGGACAGAAAGCCAATACACAGAGTACTTCAGGAGTGATGTTTTCCTGACAGCTTGTGTTATTTATGGGACTGGCCACTGTCTTCTGAACCAGATGGAGCTTTTTTCCTAGCCTTTTTTTTTTTTTCCCTTTTTTTTGTGATCTGCTGTGCATGGCCTTAATTGATCATAGACATTGGCATTTAGGTCACTGTCTTTATTTTTTCCAGGGTCAAGTATAGTCCTGGACTGTGAAGCACCTCATTTACCTTAAAGATGCAGCTCATTTAGCAGAGCTGTTCAGATTCTCTTGAACATGGGAAGAACACGGGACTGAGAGGATGAGTAAAATTTGTAGATACAGATTACTTCTTCCTGTATGATTACTATCTATATAGTTGCATTTGTAGTGCCACGTATATTGAAAACTGCTTCCTAAAAACTAGATTTGAAAGGTATTTGTTACATTCCACTGAAACACTTAAGTAAGAAAGAAAAGATCTTTGTCATTAAATCAATCCTAATTAAAGTTCAGATTTAACACAGCTTTGCATTTTGCATGGTTTGCAGTCCAGTAAGTAATGGAAAACTGGTAGATTGGATTGTGTTCAGTATCCATTTAAAAAAAAAAATGTTCTTAGGCTGTAAGTGCTTAAAATTTAGCAAAACTTTAGGTTGCAATTGTCACCCTATTTTAATACTCTAAGCAATAGGAAGTTCAAAACTTGCAAGACTAATGAGAAAAACATAAAAACCCTAAATTATCCCTGAAACTGCTGCTTAGGTAAAAGTGAAATATAATAGGAGAGATTGATGTCTTGCTGCAGAAACACAAATGAAACAAATGTGCATTACAACATGTAGTAGTTACTATTCAGAATTGTCGTGGTAAGAAATTGTGCATGAATGCTCAGGTACAAGACTTCATAGCCTTCAATTGATAAATAAAATACTCCTCAAAGACCACAGATAAAAATGTAAATTAATGTTGGTAATACATCAGATAAACTAGCCTGACAAAGAAAACTTCCTTGTTGACTGTACAGCAGTTACCCGACTGTTATTCAAGTTCAGGGAAAATTTCAAAAACTGCACAGAACTTTAAATAAGAACCATGAATAATGTACTAAATAGTACTAAAATTTTCAGTGTTTTCACCTGAATTTAGCTTATCTTCCAGTTATGAAGGAGACACTAATACAGTAAAAAAAAAAGTAGTTTTCCCTCCTCTGCAGAAATAGATGTACTCTCTGTATCCCCTCATCTTACCAAATGATATTCCAGATCTATTTAAAAGAGACAAAACTTGTTTATGATTCTACCTCCCAGACAAAACAGAGATGCTTAAGAGACATCAGGAGACAAAAAATCGAGAGTGATGATAATTATAAAGAAACTTCAACATAACAGATATATTTCTACTTCTCTGAACAGCTATGAGCTCAGCAGAATCACAACTAAACATTCCTGAAAGGAAGAGGTATCAAAGAAATCGGAGATATTACATGAGACGTATTGAAAAACAAGCAATATGGGAGATGAAGCTTGATTCTTCACAAAGAGATAAGGGAATGAAATATTCTCTGCTGGTGCCAGTAAATTCATTGCACGAATTGGCATCATCCAGCACCAAGTGCAGGGTCATTATAGACAATAACATTGCCAAAGTTGCCAAACCCATGAAGCACCTGGTTGAATAAAAATAATAAATCAGCCTGGAGTGAGTTATTTTAGCAGGCTTATGCTGAGGAAAGCTGGCAGATATATACATAACATAAAAACTAAAATTCATTAAGCATTCAACTTTGAAAAGACATTTAGAAAATGTACTAACCATGTTTGTACAACATATTACTTCAAAAGTGCCAGTTTAGAGGACTAGAAAGAAGGAAGAAGAAAAGATACCTGAACTAATATTAACTAGGGAACAATTATCCAATTAAAATTATATATTGGCTCGTGGGAATGTAAAGGTTTTCAGCATGTTCTCTATGAAATACTCTATTCCCTAAAATAACAGAAAGATTTCCTTTTCTCTCTCGCCAATTTCTTTCTTAAATGTTTGCTCAACATTGCCCTAGAGAAAGCCAGCAAATTTTGAAGTACTCCTTTCCTGCCAATAAATTATACCACAGAAAGCTGAAAACAGACATTTCAGGTGAGTTTTCTCGAAACCTCGTAGTGCAGGCATGCACCCAATTCTCTTAGGCTTTCTATAAACATACACAATGGACTATGGAAAACTCTCCAAGCAAAGGCTGTAAAAAAGTAATCTTAATGGGGCTTGTTGTTGGGATTGCACCTCACTGAAAGTGAGATTAGAATAGTGCTGGTTAGAGTTGCAGTTTTATGAAACTCAGGCAGATTTAAAACTAGGGGGGAAAAAAATGTCTTTTTGCAGTCTTATTTACTTTAAAATATAGTCTTAATAAGTAACTGAAAGCAGTTATTTAATAATCACTGAAAATTAGGTGTAGGTGATGTCAAATATGGATTAAGCCTTTCAAAAACTCACATAATAAGGCTAAATAGTAACAAATTTTCTCAGCTCTTGCTGCTAATTAAAAAAAGCCTTCAAACACATCCTTCCCCTAATCATTGTATTATTAAATGCATAAATAAAAAAAACAATAATCATATTGCTATTGTGGTAAGTTTCTATCCTAGATAGTACCAGATTTTCATTTGCATTTTAGAAAGCTGATCAGCTGGAAAAATTCTTTTGAGTCACAATGTTGGATCATGTCATATATTAGTAATTTTCAAGTCTTGAATCAGAAAGCAAAATTATTCTGTTTATGTAAACCTTATTTTAGAGAATTTTTGACCTCTAAATTATGATTTGTTTGCTGCTTATTTTAAGTGTTTCTGACTGTATGTGCCATTCCTACATTTCACACACCATCATAAATGTAAGAAGGTGCCATAAATGTAAGAAGTAGGGGTGACACCTCTAACTTCTACTGTTAGCCTCAAAAAACTTCACCATGAGTATCTGCAGCATCAGACTCATGTCTGGGAATATAATTATTTATAACAGACCAGATGAGCCCTGAAAATGTTAATACAAAACTCACCTAATCCAAATAGTCCTGAGAAGTACAAAACTCAACACAGCTCTGTAAATATCCTGATCTCTGTCTTTCCCTCAATTCCTTTCGTATTTTTCCTTATGTATTCTTCATTAAAGCTTACCTATAGGAACTAGGACCATTCCAGTTTCTGTTTGGGAAACATTCTTTCTCTGATTTGGACTTCCCTGCAGGCAAGTGTGTCTGCTTGCTCTGTTTCTGTTGCTCACGTTCCACAGTTTTCCAGATTAGAGAATTCAACAGGTAAACACCCATCTGCTGAACACCTGTCTTGCACCCCAAGTTCCTGTCCTCATATTTCCCTTGGCTTCCAGCTGTGGTTCTTCAGAGTTTTGTAGTTGATAGCCATGCCTTGGGAAAGTGCCAAGGCAACCTTTTCTGCTGCTCTCTCAGCAACATACACAAAACTCCAACACCTATTGCCAGCAATGTCTTACCTGATCCCTGACAGCTGCTTCCCCTGGGGAAATCCTGCACATCGTTTTCCTTTCTCCTTTCTGCTTATGTGAAGAACATATTTCTTCTCCAAAGAAAACCCTAATGATGTTGAAACTGTGATCTTAGCATTCCTGGGTTTTAAAAATTCTACATGGTGAACCAAAATTCAAATGGGTCTCAACATTAATTAACACGATGAAAACATCCAGTCGAAAGAAGTATTTTTAAATATATCTTTTGTGGATATAAAGACAGAAAATATTGGCATCTTCTTCCTTCTTTAACTCGCCAGGATTTTGGCACAGGATTTTCCTTCTGGTTCTAAATTTTTAGGATGTATTTTATAGATATATCCTATTAAAACCAGTCTGATTTGTTTAGTAGAACCATCTTCCTGGTACAGAGATTTCTGTTATATTTTTAAAACCTTGTCAAGTTTCATTGTTTTTAAAATTTCTGAATTTATATTGTTCAGATTTTTTTAATAACATTAAAATTATGTTGCTGAACTTTCAATAACTTTACTGGAATGTGTTCAAAGAGTTAAATTATGCCATAAGACACAGTGGTCTCATAAGGACATCTTAAGTGTTGCGTGAAAAGGGTCCAAAGTCTGTGTATGCAATATTTTGAGTATATGACCACAACTGGATTTAAATTTACATTTTGTGCATCTTGTTAGGATTTTAAAATACCTTACTAATGCAGTAAACAATTACAATACTTAATGTTATAACAAATGTGTGCAAACTCTGGCTGTCCAAACCGCTATAAATAGGCACTTGTAAAATAATCTCTGTTTTCAAGTATCCGTATGCAAATGTGTATTTTATATTAACACCTAAACATAGATATGTAATTTTTATGCATAATTTAATTAAGCCTTCAGGACAGAAAAATCTTCTTTATAACACTGAAGAGATAATTTTAATAGAATGGAAATAGTATTATAAACTTTTTCTCAACAGTTTACACAAAAGTAAGGGGGAGCCATAAGAGGAGTTTTTTGTCTTTTTTTTTTCCTCAGTGAATCAATGAGATCGACAAGAATGCCTGGTCTTTAATCATAAAGTATTTAAAAAGCTTAAATCCAGAAAGGGATAACAACCATCTGAAAAGCGGGGGAACTATGTTTCCATGGACTAGACTTGCTTTCTTTGCTTACACACTTTGATGAACAGCCTACATGGCCGGAGGCTATTCTGGACCTAATCCTAGGAAATGAGCCAAGCGTGATAAATAAGGCTGAATGCTGGGAGTGGCTAGTGTAAACCACTGTGTCATTAGTCACTACCCCTCAGTAACTAAGTATATGTTTTCTTCTGGCATTTCTAAAAGCAGTCTTTAAATTAAAAGCTCAACCATTCCCTCTGTGTTGGAAATGTCAACCAAGAATATGCAGAGAACCCCAGAAACTAATCACTTGCTCAAAAACTCCAGGTAGATCAACATGTGAATTATGCTCCACTTTGACATATACACCACACTGCCAAACACGACTTACTTTTGAAAATATTGATCAGACTGCCTAGTCCTATGTCCATACAAGTCACCAGCAAAATACTCTTACTGTCAGCAGCAGCAGAAAAATTAGCCCTTCCCTCCTAACAGAGAAAAGGCAACAGGATTTTTTATTAAATTATTTGAAAATAATTTTAACTAATAAGGGCAAATATGGCAGCAACTGTAAACATCTCCAAAAACCTAAAAATCTAATGTTAATTTTTTCTTACTCACTTAAACTTTGTAACAGTTAAACTTGCCCTCAAAAAAAAAAAAAAAGCCCAAAAAAAAAAAAGCCAAAAATAAAACCTAATCATCACACCCCACTAAATAAACAAAAAAATCCTCAGCTATTCTTCTTTGCTTTTGGAGAAAATATGGCAATTTGTATTCCAATTTTACAAGCCAAAGTTACAGGAGGCTAAAATAGGACTTTATAATGGAAGTTGATTGCAACCCTAACTATAGAGGGGCTACTGCCTTTCCATAATAAAGAGCTGCACATTTCCAAGGAGGGGAGGAGAATACTGCTCTGCATGACTTCTTGCAATTTTGCTTCTTTAAATTAAGGTTGTGTCTCGGGAACTTTCTTAGTTCTTTTGAGAATAAAGTTTGATATTTCACTTCATGTGGTTTTAATTCTGATCCTAGCACACTGGCAATTTGCAGTTGATACATTTTAGAAAGGGAAAATTAGGAAGCTTTGCACTTTGTCAGAGCTGTGATCCCGGTTTAGTCTGGGGTTAGTGGTTTTTTGGGGGGATTTTTTTGTGTTCTTTTGTTTTGGGATTTTTGGGGTTTTTTGGGCATTTTTTGGTATGAAACATAAGAAAAGGCCGTGCAGGCTAAAGCAACAATTTAAATGTGTTTGGATTGAGTTCGCTTGCTTTGCATTGTCTTCTTGCTTAATGGTAGAATGATTTTTGGCTGTTTAAATTTCAGTCTGGAATGTGTGCCGTTTTTCTTTTTTCTGGGTACAAAATGGGTGAGACCACAGAGACAGTGTCAGGAATGTAAACTGTGACCATAATAACCAATGCCCAGGTATGATATTATTAGCCTCAGTTTCTATTGCACAAAAGTTTGACTAGTAGTAAATGTTTTTCAGTCAGTTGGATGTTTCACCACCATTAAAGGCTGCTGACAAACAACAAACAGCAAGGAAAAGGATGAGAATATGCAAACTTAAATTGGGATTGTTTTCAAATAATTAGAAGTCATACTGGTGTGGGTATTTTTCAGTGTCTTCAAGGGAACACAGAAGAGATGAGATATGGTAAGATGGACATCCTTGAAGGAATGATTTAATTGCATATAAATTCAGATACTCAGTCTGGTGTCCAAAACTTTGGTGCAGATTAAATTCCATTCTTATCTATTGTTCCATTGCTTCTAATATCTGCAAAAAGCCATTGAGCTAGATTTTGTGTTATGTCTATGATTAGTCAACCTAAGGCTTTTAAATGTTTTCATTACAGTGATAGGTGAGAACATCCTTTCAACTTAAAGAGCTTTGCATTAAGGCATAAGGCAGGCAAATTAAGAGCCTACCACACTTACAAGCACAACTCCTGGGTATAAAGACTCTTGCCTGTTTAGACACAGGAGGCAAAAAACTTCACTTGTACAAAAGACATGTTTTTTTCCTCATAGTTTGGAAGCTCTTTGGAGCAGAACTATAATGTACCAGTGAGGATGGCTAAAAGATTCATGCATTTTCATTCTTTTCTGCAGTACTAAATTCTTAAGTGACTATGGAGGAAATTAGTTTAAAATTTTAATTCTCACACGTTTATTAATTGAAATGATGGAATAAAGGACTGTGTTTAAAGAAAAAAATTTACATTTCACATTTACAAAATGTCTCCTAACATTACTGCCTAGATATCTAATGTGTATTTCTTTGTGTATTCTTTCTCTAGAACACTCTAAAGAGTAGATTTTCATGTTAAAATTATCCTCTCCAAATATTAATGAAAACAGCAGAATTGTTTTTCAAAAGTCTTTTTCAGGAAACAAGAGTGTGGAAAGGGTGCTATTACATTACTAGCAGAGAAAACTGGAACCATGACTTTTTGGGTGTCCAGGAAAAATACTTCCTTTCTGGTTTAGGTACTCAAAGTGCAAAAAGAAATTAATTATCAAGTCTAGAACAATCAGTAACACTTTTTTCCTCTTCAAGACTATGTATGAATAAATATGTGAATAAACATGGGAAAGACTTGTCACAAAACATCAAACCACACATGGTACACATTCTAACCTTTTTTTGTTTTACAAATCTGCTCTAAGTGTAGAATGTTTCAGTACTTTTTATAATGTATCTAAACTATAATTTTATGTAGCAATTGTAATATCAATGTTTGATTTTATATGTACAACAGTGAATTCTCTTTTCCCCACAGAAACAGAGAGCCAAATTATAAGGATAAAAATTTAAATCCCTTAAATAAAAAAATGTAATTTCACCTTTTTAAACAAAATACACAAAATAGGTAATTGAAGAAATGTATATTCAGATGATTTTATTCAAATGTGAAGCTAGTGTATCTTCCAGGTTGTCAAAAAAAGTAGCAAATGTGGTACAAGATCCATGCTAATTGATAATCCTCATCTTCATAGTTCAACCTTGCATTAAGAAAATAAGTTCAAATGCAATTCTTTGAGTTAAGCTTTATTGCTCATTTATTCAAATGATACTAAGAATTATATATTTAAATTGCTATGACTTTCATAAGTCTTTACTCATCTAGGTTCTGCAAGAGTTGATTAAAATACTGTGGCATGAGTTCTGTAGACCTCTAACTCCATAGAATACACTGATATTAAATTAAAACTGAGTAAAGCCAGAAAAAAATCTACTAGATCAACCAATATTTTTCATTCTGCTTAGTAGGTGCCATTGACTAAAAAACAAAATGCAATCACAAATTCATCAGGAATGGAATAAAAAAAGAAACATGTGATTGTTTTCCTAATTAACTTACCAAAGATATGACTAATTTTATAATGTTTTAAAGCATCCATATGCATTAATTTGCATGCTTCTGTACGTAGAAAGTCTGTTAAGGAGAGAAATTTTGCTAGGGTAAGCATCATCAAACACAGAACAAAAATCAAGGAGCCCGTAAGTATAATGTCTTCTTCGAAAAAAGTTATCTTTAAATAAATCCATGACCAGAGTTAAATCCATTAAAGCCAGAAAATACTAATTTAGACCTTAAATGTATTACTCACTTGCTTATTTACTTATTTCTGTTGAAGTTATTCTGTTCTTTTTCTTGAAGGCTCAAATTTACCATAAATAAACAGTACATCCAGGAATTTAAACACACCAGACTCATTCATACAGAACACTAAATGTTCTGTCACCAAGAAAATGTCTATCACTGGGGCTTTACACATTTCAGAATGTCTGACAGCATTCCTAGAAAAAAAGTGCAGTTCATTGTCAAATGTTGAGTAGGAACGGCAAAAAACTGCTAATGGCTAGTTTGAGTGTTAAGACAAGTCTGAAATTTTGTTCCCAAAAAATAATAAACAAAAAATAGTCTTTTACATTAAAAGAACAAAATAATTAAGATTTAAGGGACAGTACCAAACCTTAATAGTGTATTTCAAAAATCAGGTGGCAGAGACTGCTTGTTAAAGAGAGAAGGTTTGATGTGCTAGCTGTGAGACTCATGATATAGTGATTCCTCACTTTTAAGTTCCTACATGGAGCATTGCAAAGGGCTACCTGACCTTATACAGTATCCAGATAAGAATGCTGAGACCCAGTGCAGAAATGTTACCTAACAAGCTCAGGATTTATCTTCTTGCATTAACTTTAGACTTTAAATATAACACAATATTTTTTTGTGGCTTAAAAGTATATAAGCATCTGTTAGCAGAAGCCCTTTATTTCACATAACAAGAGAATTCTGTTTATAATGTGTCACCAGCTGCTCAGTCAAAATGGGTTCTATTAGAACTAATTTAATTTTACATAAGTTGATCTATTTGCATTCTGAGTCTCCAGTTAAATGACTAGGTACTATTTTGTAGACTGATCTCGCTTCAAGCCTCAGTGTATGGACAATGCTTAATCAGTGTGTACATCAGGAAATAAACATAATCAGCAAGTGCACTAATTAAGCCAGGAAAATTTTGCAACATGCATACACTGTATGGATTAACAAGGCAATTCATTACAAATCTTAATTATGGAATATTATATTTTCCGTACATTTTATTTTATGATGCTTCAGATGAGTTTTCTCTAAATACAGAAGCCATCTACACTTCTCAAAGTAGACAGTGGGATCCTTTTAACTCAGGCACATCTGTGTAGCCTCTAGTCTGGAAGCCTCTGTGGAAAACATGCTTTGTTATCTCCAGCCAGATAACCTGATATGCTCTCTTAAGCAAAGGGTTGCTAATCAGATGTTAATATGCAGATGATTGAAAAATAAATACAAAATAAAACATATAGATAAAAACTTCATTTGGTGATATGGAGCCTCTTCTAACCCTTAAAAAGGGTTTTTCACATGTTTATTTCTGAAAAGTCAACAAATAGGCACCTAGAGCTTGAGACGCAGCACTCAGGTTTTAATGCAAAAAGCTTCCATTGAACTCAGCATGCTTCAAGCTTTTAGTATAAACTGGTGGCAAGACTCCAGTCTGAAGCAGAGATGTCAGTAAATTCCAAACCTGCATGGTGGTAATAATGCTGCTTCTCTGACTCCCTGTGTAACAAATATTGCATCCTACTCTACAGCTTCATGTAAATTTCTTGATGAAGGGGTTTTTCATGCTGAATAAAGGAGATGGGTCTCATTGGAAGTACAGGGAATCAACAAAGCAGTTTGTATCAGCAGAAGTGGACTTTATCTGAAGCACTTTATCTGTCAGACAGAGGTATTATAATACAGCTGAGTTCTGATGTTGTTCTGCACCAATGGAGGAGGACTCAGAATGCTAACACAGCTTTCTTCTGTGTAGCCAAGAAACAGGCTATTTCAGAGCTGCATATTGGTAAGATCATTGTGCCACTTCCAAGCCTTGCATGTACAGCTTGCATTTTGCAGGGAAGGCTACCATGATTTTAAACAATAGCAATGTGGTTCCTGCAGCACCTTCTGAAGATGGAGAGGGGCCCTGTTTCCACAGCAAAAGGACACATAACTGTGCTTAGTAAATAAGAAATGCTTAAAAGGATAGAATGTTTATGTATAGCTGTTCATCTGTCAGGTGCTCCACAACCAGATAGTCCCAAGAGTGTCTCCTGGAGCACCTGCACGTTTGGCTCATAACTCCAGTGTGCAAATGGGAGAAACAGAAGAGTGTAAAGCCCCCTAGCACATTCTTTCTAAACCTTAGGATAGAATAGCATGGAAGGAAGTTTCCACATAGGCCCAAAACATAGATCATTCCTCTCTAACATGATATAAAGTATCCTTCTTGCCCTTTTATTAACTCATTCTTTGCTCCATTTCAGCCTTCATCTCAAAATCACTCATGGGAGCTGCATGTATATTTTCAGCTCAATAGATGCAATCCACATAAACTATCAGGAGATTCATTGTTGGGAAATATTCTAGTTGTCACAAGAATGGGTGAAATGAGGTTATGAATCTTGGCCATTACCACAGCCGAACTTATTTCTTAGAAAATAGGTGTAGCTAAATTCCAGTGTTAGTTTAGTTTAGGTCTGTCTGAATAGTATCAAATGGGCACACTTACATGTTTTCTTTTTACTACAGTATGGGACAGATTTTGTTCTTGTTTGTACTGTGCTTTGGATGTAAAATACTGGTTTGAACTGCCACTGTCTCCAGCCCTTGATATCTCTCATATTAAGTAGAATAAGTCAATTGTAACTTTAATTTATATTAAGATGAGTCTGGGGCTTTGACTGTAAACTTAAAAACTACTGTCAAGTAGAGTTATGCTCTGGTCTGTTGCTAGAAGAAATGCCAAGCAGTGCCCATATTAGGATGGTCCCTTGGCATCTGCATGAGTCATAAACGTGTCTTTTGGCCACTGCTTCATTTATTGCTCATTATGTTTGTTGTGGACTGGTAAGGCAGATATAAATAGAAAAATGCTTACGTAATATGATGGACAGATTATGTTTAAACATTTTCAATAGCCTAGCCAAAACCTGACAAAGTAGCTGTTATTGGCATCTGAAAATCCCCATCCCATAAAGGATTATTCAT
Organism: Dicrurus megarhynchus; assembly: GCA_013399195.1. Taxonomy (NCBI): domain Eukaryota; kingdom Metazoa; phylum Chordata; class Aves; order Passeriformes; family Dicruridae; genus Dicrurus; species Dicrurus megarhynchus. The sequence goes on along the minus strand of VXAD01001926.1, from coordinate 77,206 downwards.
GTATATTTAGACCATGCTTACCACCTTATTTGTGGCAACAGGCTTGAAAAAAACATAAAACCAGGGGCTAATATATTCAGTGTAAGCACTTAGTAGAGATATGAAATATTCATGTGCGGGACACAGGGCTTAACAGCACAATAAAAATACATTCCCAAAACAGAGGCCAGATCACTTAAATGAGATGGAAAAGGATATGTGACAGCACCAAACCCTTGTCCAGAGTTCTGGCCTAAAGACAATGAAATAAGTGAATTGACAATCTGGGTAAAGCTTTTGTTGTTGAGAGTAATAATTCACATATTCTTTGCATGGACATGACAAGTGAAAATTACTTTTACATCCAGTTCTTCCTTCTGTCCTAAATCAGCCTATGATACAGCTAAAGTTTTTTAAAAGGACATTGGCCATCATCATAGTCACACAGTATGGAAAATAAAAGATTAAAGTTCTGAAACTTCCCTAATCCTGTAGCAATACTTCTTTTCACATCACAGATTGTACTTACTGCTTTCTTGAGACCACTAAATTATGATAGTGCTTGGGTTTTAATTTGAATTTAAAAATAAACTAGGATGCCTTTTTAAAAACTTTACTTGAAGTATAAATTAATTTGCATTGGTTTATCAGTTACAAAGTATATTTGCCTTTGAGCAATGACTTTGTCACATCATCAAGTCATGGAAAATTCAATCTGTCACAGGCTGAAGGGCCAAACTATAATAACTTCATTAGAGCATCACAAAGGGAGACACAGGAAATTATATTGACGGTAAATTATTCCTCTCAAATCTCAACAGTTAGAGGACTTTTCTAATAATATCAATTTAGAAGAATACAATCCTATGTCATTGCTGATTTCACAAAGTGTAGAGGTCATGCTGAGCAAGTGTGGACAAAACTGTTTCTTCACTTGACTGTATGCTATAAAGAAGAGATTATCCCAGACTTGTTTCAGGGACCACGTTTTTACTTATATTATCTGAGGTCTGAGATATCAGCAATGGTGATAAACAGAAGTTGTTCACATGTAAACAGTGCAAATAGGCAGGTTCTCAAATTATGCAAAACTCTTTTGAAATAATTGTTAACATAGGCCTTCTTAGGGTCCAAAGTCTTTGTTGAGACCTGTGGTATTACTAACTTGGTTTACATATAACCAAATTTAATCGATTTAGTAATTAAATAATAGATACTGTCCTGATCTACAAAGCAAGGGGATTGCACTGCCATACAGCCAGGTGGAAATTGTGTTAATGCTGCTGTGAATGGAAATCTTGTGGAACTGGTTTAAATGAGTCCACCCGGTTTAAGCCTATGGCTCAATTTAACTCACGTAGGTAAATCAAAACCAGTGAATTTTTCACACTCTTCAGGTTCACTATCTCACTCACAAAAGTATTCTGTAACCACCAATATTTGCCCATATAAATAAATATTTTGGCCATATAAGACAAAGGTTTTCCAGATGCCAAGAGCTGATATTTGAAAATATGGTCTTAAGCGTCATATACTACCCTTGATTGATGCACACAGATAGCAATGACTTCACAGAGAGTTCTACACACAGATTGAGAGTAAGGTATGACTGTAATAAAATGAACATTAATCTGTGAACAGTGTTGTTCTCCACCATAGGGCAATGATACATTCACCATAAACCTTTTCCATCTGTCAAGTGCACTGCAGTGTTCTTGTGCCTACATTAATATTCTTTCATATTTATACCAGTGGTTTTTGAACACCATGTCAGGCTGAATTCAAAATATACCAAATAAAAATAAGTGGTGTAAAAATCCAAAACTGGCTTGGAAAGAAAGCCTGTAACTTGCAAACGAATCTGCCTTCAGGCTGAACAATGAATTCCAATTAGCAGTATTAACATCACTAAAACCCAAATATTGTATTTATTGAAATAGTAGTCTATAGTTTCTCATATGGGAGAAAAAATAGCACATGCTAAACCACTGACAGAAGCAGAGTTCAAAGGATGTGGTCAACCTCCATACCAACAGTGGAAAGTGAAGTCTCCAGTAGTTCTCCTCCAGTCCATTAGGTTTATTCCTCAATCTGAGGTTATATCAGTCATATATGTGAGTGTTGAGAAGATTTACTTTTACAGGAAACATATCAAAGCAGGTTCATGGCATAGGCAAATGCGTTGAAACAAATAATGAACGACAATACTCTTAATACTCATGTCTTCATTTGCTGATATTAATTGAATTTAACTTAATAATATTTTTTGATCATTTAAAAAGCTGGTTGAATAATGAAAATAATTACTTGTGAGTATTTTAGTACCAATTGATGGAAAAATGTGAATAGGTCACAAAATTAAACATTATTTGACTATCTATACAACTAATTGAATAATGGAAACATTTATTCACCAGTAACATATTCATCTAGTACAGAAGAAAGGAAACAAACAATTTGCAAATCAGACCTACATTAAAAGGATCTGATGAATATGTGTAATATTGTCCAAAATTTTTGTTATTGTTACAAAGAATATGAAAGCTTACTGAAATAATGTTGTCATTTACAATGACAGAATCTCAAAAGGGAAATAATTTGGCTAGAACACACTGGTATCATTAATCCACGGTATATTTAACTTGATGAATGGAATAACATTTCAAAGCACAGAAGGAAGAATAATCTCATATTTTAGGTACAGGACCAAGAACTAGATGACCTGTTTTCTGCTACTAGTCCTATCATCAATTATTTTCACAGGATTTTCCCCTCCCTAGCTGGAAATTACTTGTTTCTGAGCTAATTACTTCCACCTAAGGTGAAGCTATGAGCTTTATTCACAGTCGAGTGAATAACGAAGTACCCTTAACTACCTTTGAGTTAGGGCAACTGTAGTAACACGGGTATAATTAACTGAGGCTCAGAAGAATAGAATGCTTGAAAGAAACAATATTCTTACAAGGTATCTCACTTCAGATTCCTCAAGGGTTCCTGCAAGGGGATCTTTCACCAGTAAGTGAAAGCAATGATTAAATGTGAATAACTTCAGCAGTTGTTGATGTTACTTGACACCTTAAAAAATAATCTGCCTGAAACACATGAAACCAAAGTGGTTGGAAGTACAAATGTAAAACTGTGGAAACCATCTGCAACTGGTGATTAATGCAATCTTCAAGTTCACTTAACCAGTGCAGGGTGATGAATAAATCCCTTTCGTCAGGAATCTCTGGGTATCGAAAATGTCAAGTTCCCAACATCTTTATCTGTGAGAAAACACCAGTTCTTGGAAGATGCAATGTGCTTTCATTACGGTGTCGTTAGGGGCTTGGAAAGCTGTGAGTAACTTCACCCCGGACAAGCAGCATTCAGATCTCTCTGAGCTTTGTTTCTAATTTTTATTGGCCAGGCTGTGAACAAGAAGGACTTTCTAGGGCACAGCACTGGGTGAATTTTATAAAGGGTCTTTGCCTGATTATCTTCATCAACTTCAATTTATTGTCTATGTTCTCTGCTCCTAAGTAGAAAGCAAACTTTAAAGGTGTGAGATATATGCTCTTAGCAGAAACAGGATACTGGAACCACAGCAGGAAACCAGAATTAAGAAAAGGGCAATGTTGCTGTAAAATATTAAAAATAAAAGAAATTGTTTCTCAGAACTTGAGAAAGAGTCCAGTTTCATCCTTGGAAGGTCAGATGTCTGTTTATTTTACTCTGAATAGGAGTCCAAAATATGTAAACAAACTTAAGACTCTAAGCATAGCTCTTTCCCAAACCAAAGCAAAGGCTAACACAACAAAAACTTCAAATGATAATTTTTGATGATTCAGAATTCAGTAGCAAACTGTGTGATTTTGTATTAAGGCACAATACCAAATGTCAACAAGAAAAATCAGCTTGAAGTTAATGTTTTAACCTTTTTTGTTCCGACGGAATTGGATTTCTCCCCACACCTTCCCTTTTCAAACAGAATTCATGCAAAACTGGCCACTTCAGTGGAACATTTTGACTTTGACAGAACTGCACATTCTCTGAGCAGCAACACCGGTCAGCTCTTAGCTATAAACCTGCATATAAATTAATGACTTGAACAAGCTTGCAAAGCCAAAAACTGAATTTTAATATGGACCTGTACTTTTTTCTGTATCTTCCTCTTCAGAGTACAGTATAATATAATACAGGTAATGAATATTTATTCAACCCTGATTATACTTGAGCTGCATTAGTGTACTTTAGATTAAAGCTCTGTTGTTTCTATTGCCAATTCGTGTGCATGGTAATATTTTACATTTTAGATTTTTGATTTACACATAAAGGTATACTTATTATAATGTCTGCCTTATTAACCCTCTTTCCTCTTCACGTACTGTTCATGGTAGTATGGTATTCATTCTGTGAGCTATTATATTTACAAACTTCCTTATTTACTGAAAATGTAGAAATTGCTATAATTAACTATGCATTCAGTACAAAATTTAACTATTCAGACTTAAAGTAGGATCTTATTCTTCTTAAAACATTCCATTACCAAGAACCTGGACATGTTTATTTTTAATTTTGAATTAGTATAAAGTTGAAGCTACTGTGTAGTAAAAAATGGTGGTATTTTCACAAACGACACAGGATCCTACAAGATACGAGCAACAGGAAGCGTGTCGACCATGCAGAACCTTTAGATGCCAAGAATGTGGCTTACTGAAGCCATAAATTTAGTAAAGCACCTGTGAAAGCCACCCAGATGTCATCTGTACCCTCCAAGACACTATATCTTTAACCAGCCCCCTCAGAGTACATTGGACTTATGGACTTGGTTTATAAGATATTGGAGAGAGAGGAATTTCTGAGTTAGATGCAGGTTGGTATGACTAGGTGGAAGGCATGCAGTACACAGCTAGGTAGATGCTATACCAGCTAATGCCCCATGAGCTGGTGCTACAGGGAAGGTTTGCTATGGTTTTTTGTGTGTTTTTTCACTGTTTGTTTGTTTGCTTGTTTTTAATAGACCTATAGAGAGAGGATCAAGCATCTTGGCTAGTCATTGTCACCTCATATTCTGAGCCTAACTTCATCATTTACACAGCTAAGTCTTACAGACAAGTGGAGACTCATCTACATCTATGAGTTCATCAGTGAGGAAAACGCTTCTTCCCAGCCCCAAACAACAGCTGGTGCAATTGCAAAGAGTAAGCATAAAGCTCACCGTAAACTGGCTAAGATTAGAGTAGAGCAGAAGTACTGTCATCACCCAAGTACACTGTAAATCAATTATTTTCTATCCATTTCAAACAATTTGCCAGGTAAGTGGTAACATTTATCACCATAACCAAAATCTCGGGAAAAAAAAACAAAAAGCAGAGAAGATATAAAAGAGAAAAAAACTCCATACTGAAAAATTTATTTCTCCTCCTGGCATTATATGTGCTTTTTAGTTTCCTTCTTTCCATTTCTCTTTTTTCCTCCTCACATAAACAGGCTACACAGACTTTTAAAATATAAGAACAACGAAAAGGGAACTGGACATACATAGGGAAAAGTCCAGGTAAGCATCCTGCAGCTAGACAATAAATATCATGCCAGAATCTGATACTCCTGCAAGATCTTACTTTTAGTGCATGCAATGAAGTGCTTTCAAGGTACAAGCACATCTCAGCCTATTGAAACCAATATGTTTGCTATACTGCCACTGCAAATACAGAATGTTTTCTTATGTTTGGGCATCTGTCAGCATCAGCTCCTCCAAACAATTACCATGGTGCACTACAGTGCAAATGAAAGAAAGTAACTGTGTTAACAGTCACGATATCTGAAAATGCAACTATGTGAAAAATTAAATACTATATGAAGTAATGAAAAAAGAGGATTGAAGAGAGAAATCAGATAGGTCATTATTCATTATTTAGACTTTTATATTGATAACACCTATTTGTCTCTTTCTGAGAACATCTTATAATGTCAGTGAATCTGTGTACAACATAGAGAAAAATACCAAATTTCCTGATCTAAGTAACTAAGAGACAGTCAAAGCAAGAGGAAAAACAAAACAGTGCCAAAGAAAATGATGCAGCAAAACAAAGGCAGACAGTAGCAGTAATACAGCCACCTAAATAAAACTTAGGTGGAAACTTTGCAAGCTATTTTGACCTAAGCATTTGTAGAAGGCAATCGCTTTCTCAGTTGTATTTCCTAATGAGATGGTCTAGAGACAAAGTGAGCAAGTACCCTCCCTACCAAAAGTTGTATTTCAGAAGAGTGGGTTTCAGCATTCCCTCAAGAGGGCTGTCACCTCACTGCAGCTGAGCTACTTAAGAGTGCAAGTCCATTTGGACGCTCAGCTTGTCTTGGAAGGCCAAAAATTACAGACACAAATGGCACTTATGAAGAACCTAGAAGACCTTCAACATCCTCTGAGACCAACCCAAGAAGTCAGTTATCATCCCCCAGACAATTTCCCTTATGACAAAAAATGCAGTGTAACCAAGTTCATGGTGTTGTAACTTAGCTACAAAAAACTTCAAAATTCATCACAAATGAAATATTAATGAGGCAGTGGATGCTAAAGAACTCCAACTGTATGCAGTACCAGAAATTAAACTGTTAAATATTTTGGCTAACTGCCATTTCAGTGATCATTAGACTGAGATATTTGGCTAGTAAATTCAGTATCTTTAATTTTAATCAGATTTGAGTGTTTGCAAATGATGCAGCTGTTGCTATAAAGATAATTAAATAACCAAATAGCCAACAACTTTAATTTTAGGGGTTTTTTTGAGAGATTTGAAGATTAGAGTTATTTGCAAACTCCTCAGACCCCACTGCTCTCAGCATGGAGAAAGAAATAATCTCAATGCATGATCTATGTGAAATATATTTGCTGTCTTAGGCCAGTTCCAAAGAAAGTATGACAGACTTCACAAATCTCACCGTCATAACAGGTACCTTTGTTCTCAATCTCAGCAAAAAGCCAAAGGAAACTGCAGAGATGTAATTGTGCACATCTCCTCTTACAATTGGTCCCACTAAAAATGCAAGCCGATGGCATGGATCAGTAGGAAGGAATTCACAATTCTCACTATTGGTACTGACTTGTTTTGTTTGTTTGTTAGTGTTCCCTCTACACCAAGTTGTGGAGTTACAAATAGGATTACATCTCTTGTTTTGAATATGATGATTTTACTGAGTAACATCACTGGAAATCAATATATATTCAAAGAAAATCAACTGGCTCCAATAGAGTTACCCAAGATTTGTCTGGGCATAGAAGTTATGATAACTAGCTGTACAGGTTGCTGCTGATCTTTGGCTTGGGAGGCAAATTTAGGCTTAGGCTGTAATATCAGAAACAGCAAAAGATTTATAAGAAAATAATGCAAAGTACAGCTCTCTCCTCAAGTTCGCACATGATGTTTTAATTTTGCTTAAATATAATATCTTGAAATAACAGTACCGTAACGACTGTAGCTTACAGGGACTACCCTGAGGGATATTCTCTCAGGGAGAACTCCAACAAACATTAAATCCTAGGGAAAACAAGAGCTGCTTTTGCAACTCTGGATACTGTTTCTATTCTCCAAGTACATGTGACTTCAATAGGTATTCACAATCAGAAACACAGTACAGTAGCCCAGAAAAGGACAAATCCCTAAAAATTCTTTGGCATCTCCTTAAAGCAGCACAAGGCACAGCATGAAATATTCCAGGAAGTGTAGATGTAACTTGACTCAGTAGTGATGATATTTAGATTCAAGAAAAACAAGAGGCTTTAATTAAAAACTCACCTTCAAAATCGTACAGAATCTCTTACTAACACTGTCATGAAAGTCAAAAACCCATCCTAGGTGTCATCAGAGTGGCCACATTTTTTTGGTTGTATTTGTATGCTAATCACATAAGAAGCAAAAATAGGCTTAGATTGGAAATCAAAGATTGGTTGTACACAGGTAATAGAGTGCTCGAATGCTTTATTTTAAGATAGAAGGCTCTTGAACCAGGCTTTATTATTGAACTAAGACTATCTATCCTTTTTGACACTTTTTAAATTAAGTTCTTCCTCTAATTTATGTTTTTGTCAGCTTTCCTCCTTTACCTGGCTTTAAACTGATTTTTTTCTCTCAAAGTAATAAACCACTTCGGAGAGGAGAGAAAAAAATTTTAATGACCCTAGGAATTCAGATTAACAAAATGGATCATTTGTATACAGCTGCAGAATTATGAAACCTTTTGAAGTAGAGGGAGAGAGAGTCTTCGGCAATACACTGGTTCTACACATTGCCACAAAATTCCTTTTAGTGCTCCCTACATTCTCAATTCTTGACATGTTTTAGCAGTACCTCATCCTTTTGGTGCAAAATTAGGAGGTCAAAGTTAAATCAAAGGGATAATGTTAAGGTCAAGACCATCAATGTACTCTTTTATTTTTAATGCTGTGATGGATAAACCCTGCTAGCCCTTGTACCAAAGCACCAAACAAAAGTCTGGGTGAGCCTGGATTTGCACCACCAGTCATGTTTGACTCTTTACTGACTGCACAGTCTGCCTCCTTATTATTGCTAATCCAACCTGCTTTCAAGCTCGGTCTGCATCCCATCTGACTTCAGCAGAGATACAGGGAGCTGGTGCAGGCAGACAGAGCAGGGTAACAGCTGCAGCCTGATGAGTGGTGGCAGCCAGATAATCTGCTGTGATGTCTTGTTGGAGAAAATTTGGGACAATGTAATTTCCCTAGTTTGACATGGAACCCTTGTCAGAGTAACATGAGGCTCTCTACACAGTACACCCAGCCTCCGGATGCTGTAAGCAATATTTATTTCTCTAATACAAAAATTAAGATTGCACATGCTTGCTTCTAAGGTGGCTTCACATTTTCAGTAGTTTACATGTTAAAGATGTGAATTCAGATTGCAAAAAGAGCTATCTATTCAAGAGGAAAATGATAGCAGCTCACACTTCTCCCCTGCTTCCTTTCTCTGTCTTTCCCTGTCTCCAATGTGATCTTAATTCTTCCTATCAGTGGGTCATCCTGCAGGTTTTTTTGAGGCTCTTTTTAAAGTAGATAAAGGGAAAATAATTTTTAAAAAGGAGTTACTGATGCAAAAAATGATCTGGTTTTCCTCCATTAAATAGAGCCATGTTCACAAAATTGTGCAAACATCCACTTCTCATAATCTTGTTTCAAAATGGTATCTTACTTTGGCATGTCTTGCAGGGTTCCTGGTTTAGCTTGAGAAAGAATTACAGGTTTGAAGGGCTCTGAATTCTTACAGAATAAGGCTTTATTAAGGCAGTTTCACTCAGAGAAACATCCAATAACAATTTTAATGGAAATACTGTTTCCAACCAGGTCCCTCTGTGAACATTTTCTTTCCACATTACAACATACTTTCAGTACAGAAAATGAGCATACTCAACTAAAATTAAAATAGCAATTAGACAGGATCTTAACTTGTCTTCAGAACCTCAGTGTGTCCTTTTAGCTTTGTTTAAAGTTTCTATGACTGTTTGAAACTCAAACTCCCTCCCAGGATTTTTCCAGCAGATCTTGATTCAAGCACATTTTTCAGATTTATTTTGTACTGAGAGCTGTATGCTGATTTTGTACACCTTTTCATCAGTGTTGGCCACCAGCATGTAGATAAATGTAAAACAAAACCTCAAGTAAAGAATATGAATGTCCTGTGTGATTCACTACCACAAACTGCATTTACGTTCCAGATTATTTCTTAAAGTTTCTGTGTGAGTACACATCCTAGGATGCAATTCCAGCACCGGTATTTTTTAACTTTCTCATGTGGGAATGACATTATCGGAGTCTGGTATGGCCTCCTATAGAAACTGAATCATGAGGATGGATGGTAGAGCTGAACCCCACCGTGAGTACACAAGTACTACCAGATCTGATGATATGAAAGTAGTCTAAATTCACCATTCCGATTTCTCTGTCCAAACCCACAGAAAAATAGAGACCTAAGTATCCAGAGAATGATCCTTAAATTCCAGACACCCAAAATAATCTTAAGTAACCTGTGAATAGCTTAATTTGAAAAAATAAAAAATTTATGAAAGCGTGCAATGTCCATTACAACTAATGAAAATTCAATGAATGAAAATTCAATGTAGTTTAGGCACTTTGATCTAAAAAATTAAGTAACATTAGTTTGTGAAAATTGTGCAAGATAAAAAAGAATACAATCAAGTTCTCTATTTATCTGTAGAGCACATAAATATTGTTTGCAGAAACTGCCTAAGCTTTTCCAGCCTATATGTTTCAGATGTGTTTTTATAAGAATGTTACTCAGATATTCCCTGGCTTGGATTTGATGATTGATAATTCTCAATACATGGATGCCATCATTTTAGAAGAAACCAGGACATAGAAGTAAACTAATATCGAGTGTGACTGTATTTGCAGACTGTATTACAAAAAGTAAAAAGCATTGTACATTCCCAGTGGTCATTACAGGGAATAGAGAGAATAGAGAGAAAAATGAACAAATGCAACTTACTTTGTTACTATATAGCTACTAGTAATATAGCTCTGTTGTTTAAACTGAATTAATTAACTTTTAACTAAATTTGTCACCAGATTCTCCCTAAAATACTCAAGTATGGAGTCAAGCCAAGGGTAGTGCTGACTTAAAATTGGATTTCTGCTGCAGAAAAGGTTATCATTGAGAAGAAAAGATTGGAACACACTATGGCTTCATCAGTTATAACAGCAATTTATATAACTAAGTATTTAAAAAGAAAGGACCATGAAACATATTTATGCATGATAGATACCGCTCTCAGTCTTCCCATGAGCGCTGATTTTTGAATGAAATCAAAGAGTCTGATGCTACTGAAGCAATTGAATTAATACTTTTGGGGCTGAACAGATCTGTCAGGAAGAGAGACAATGCCATAGAGTGTCATTGTCTTTTCCACTTCATTATTGATTCTCTGTCAGAATACAGTGTGCCTGCCTCGCTGCATGGTGCGTACCGGTGTCATGTGCCATGTTTAACACCTGGGCTCATGATAACTGAAGAAATGTAGCTCGACAGTCCTTGTCACTGCATTACCTGGACCAGAAATATCATTTATTCTTCCCTTAAAAAAAAAAAAAAAAAAGGAGTAGGGAGGAATAAAATTATTTCTCTAACATGGCTGATAGTAAATTCTACTATGAAAATCATGCTATGCTATATGCTGTATTATGTTGTATTGAACCTGTGTTATCTTCTGTGCAGAAAAGAAAACTCTCAGTTGAATTTTTGAGGCAGATTGTGTGTCATGCTCACAAACACAAAGTGCAAAGGTATTATTACTGAACAGCAAATATGGTCTTTTGCCATGGCAGGAAAAGTTACATCAAGTGTCACTTATACAGAATGCCCAGTGAGGTCAACAGAAATTACATGTTTGATTGTAAACAACAAAGTGCATGCCCTTGCATTATAACATCTAGGCAGCCTTGCTGTGTGACTTGGGATGTTTGTTACTGGGCATGCAAGTACTTTTGGAATAGGTATTAGCATATTTTCAAAGTAATATGATGTGCAGTTAATATATGTACTGGGGTAGATGTTTTAAAAATATTAAAATTTTTTCTGAGCTAGATGGGCAGTAGCCATCATACATCACTAAATACCACATACCTGAAAATTAACACAGTTTCATTCACATCTGTGTTGCTGGGCAAAGCACATTTGAAAATAAAAGGGCATTTTGTTCAGATTGTGTGCAAGTCATCATAGAGGACATCCTCGTAGGCACATGAAGGAGCTGTGCTTATGTCATTGAGCTCTTGATTTGTATTCTGTTCAATATGTTTTCTCAGTTCCGCAGTTATGCTTCATGTTGGTAGCATTGTGGTGTTTGGAATGTAGAAAAGCTAGGGTCTCATTTTTCTTTCCTATATAGTATAATGGGAATGGTGATGGCAAAGTAATTATGCTTCTGGGTTGCCCTCTAGGTATCATTAGTATTAGTAACAGAGATGCAATGTATAAAGCTGCTGAGGTATTTAAGACCATCTCTGTTAGTGACAGCAAAACAGCAGTACAGTTGCATTCAGTTTGTTCACATACCCAACTATTCCAATGTAGTGTGTGTCACAGTACATTAAAGTAGTTCAGGATTTTCATTAAAGTTTTTCTTTTCAGTATGTTGCAATGTGATGTTAATACTTTTCTTTGTTCTCAAAGCAGATACATGAAATCCCAACTCAAATCTGAATTTCATTTGTGTGTGTTTGACAGAACAATAACAAAATAAAAATGGTAGATGCCACTTGCTTTCCTGCATTAATAGGTGTCTTTAAGAACATTTCTTCAGTGAATCTTCCAAAGTGAGATCACCTAAGGCAAATTTGGATGTGAGGAACTGTACCAGAAAGGAGGTTTGACCCAAAAGAGTCACAATTCCCCATCCAGCTATGAGTGTATGGGGGGAAAAAAGGTTTGTAATTTGTAAAGGCCTGTTGCTGTGCAATTTTGGTCAGCTCTGCCATATGGAGGAGAATGCAATCACAGACCCATGTACTTACAGGTAAGCACCTCTAGGTGGAAAAAGGTATAGGCCCGTGGAAAAACATACGGTGCAGAGTATGCTATTTGCTCTTCCTCCTGTTTTCAAGACACAGTTTCACATCTGCAACATGAATCAGGAAGTTAGAAGAGCTTTGGATTTTACAGTCCTACAGTTTAACTAGGTGGCTTGCCAAAATCTAGCATAACGAGACTGGAAGGGTTTGAAGGAAACTTCTTACAGAATCCACACCCACGTTTTTAATCACCACTTAGAAACACAGCTTGTGGTGTTTGTACATTTTAATTTGTGTTTTTCTTAGATTTTTCATTTGTGAATAAGTTAAAATAATAAAAGTGGTCACTTTGATTAAAGTTACCTTGATTTCCTTATGGTCACTGGTTAGAGCTACCTTGATTTCCTTAAAAGTAAGAACTGCAGTTTTGACTCACAAAAAGGCAAAATACACATTTATTAAAGACAGACTTATTTGAAAAACAAACAAACAAACAAACCCTGAAAGATTAATGAAATCACTTAAGTGGCTTGAAAGCTTTTGAATTATTTTGAACAAATACTTCCTTTAATCTCTTGTCTTTTTTTAAAGGGGAAATTAATCATTCTGCTGGTTCAGAGGAAGGAAAAATGATTACACATACATGCCCTGTTCATCCACCTGTAGGTACCTTCTTCTTTAAAGAGGCTCAAACTTATTTCACAGTGAGCCATCTTTTATACAGCAAAAGTATAAGATAACCTGTTGCTTGCTGTTAGATGAGTTTTTAAATGTGTGTTATAAAATGTGGTATATTGATTTTTAATAAGGCAGTAACTACTTTAGATGTGATTTTTGAAGGGTTTTTTTTGTCAGTTGGCATAAATTTAAAAATCCATAAAAATTTTAACCATTAAAATCCATTTGCATTAAAATCCAAAATTGTACCAGAAGTGAAGCCATAATAAAATATATGTTAGAAATCTCCGGAGAATTTGCATTCTAAGGGATTTTACAAGAAATTATTTGGCAAGGTTTATGTAATTGTTTGCAGAATCATTTGTTCTTAAGAGTTGAAAGTAGCATGAGACATGTGTGACTGATTATATAATACTAATTGATCTACATGATACCCTGTTTTATCTATGACCTACAACTACTACACCTAAAAGGACTCAAAGTTTTTTATTTTTTTTTTCTGGAAACTATAAAATATATAATCAAGCAAAATCTTTTAGAACCCTAATAAAGTACCTAATAAGGCCCTGAAGGATTAATTCCAAGTCACTGTATTAACTTTCACAGCAAAAAATGTCATTAAATCTCTATGAATTTTTATCGCTCAGTATTCTCTTAGAATGCTTTCTCAGAACATATACCATGTGAGGGTTTCACAACAGATTTTATAGGTATCTTAGTCCTGTTTCCAGTAAAACCATAGAATCATAAAACCATAGAATCATTAAGATTGGAAAAGACCTCCAGGACCATCAATTCCAACCTTTGACTGGACACCACCATGCCAACTAAACCAGAGCACGAAATGTCATGGACAGTAATTTTTTGAACACTTCCAGGAATGGTGACTTCACCACCTCCCTGGGCAGTCTGTTCCAATGCTTAACCATACTTATAGTGAAAAAATTCTTTCTGATGTCCACCTGGACCCTCCCCTGGCACAGCTTGAGGCCATTTCCTCGTATCCTGTTGCTAGTTCACAGAAATACAGAATATCCTGAGGTGGAAGGGACCCAAAAGGATCACCAAAATCCAAATCCTGACCTGCACAGAACACCCCAAGGATCACTCGTGCCTGAGAGCATTGTCCAAATGTTTCTTGAACTCTGTCAAGCTTGGTGCTGTGACCACTTCCCTGGGGAGCCTGTTCCAGTGCTCAACCACCCTCTGAGTAAATATCCTTTTTCTGATATCCAACTTAAACCTCCCCTGGCACAGCTTCAGGCCGTTCCTTTGAGCCCTGTCACTGGTCACTGCAGAGAAGAGATCAGCATTTGCCCCTCCTCTTCCCCTCACGAGGAAGTTGTAGACTGCAGTGAGGTCTCCCCTCAGTCTCCTCTTCTCCGACCTGAGCAGACCAAGTGACCCAAGTTGCCCCTTGTGTGGCTTCCCCTCTAGGTGTTTCACCACCTTCATAGCTCTTCTTTGGACACTCTCTAATACAACTTTTTGATATTGTGCTGCCCAAAACTGCGCACAAGGCAAAGTACAGTGGGATGATCACCTCCCTCGGGGAATGAGGGCGATGCTGCCCCTGATGCACCCCAGGACACAGTTGGTCTTCCTTAGTTGCCTGGAGAAGAGACCAACCCTCATCTTCTTACAAGCTCCTTTCAGGTGGTTGTAGAGATAAAAGGCCTTCCCTTGAGCTTCCTTTTCTCCAGGATAAACAACTCCAGCTCCTTCAGCTGCTCCTCAATAGGACATGTGCTCCAGACCCTTCACTATCTCCACTGTCCTTCTCTGAACATGCTCCAGCACCTCATTATCCCTGTAGTGAGGGGCTCAGAGCTGGACACAGGACTCCAGGTGTGGCCTCTCCAGTGACAAGTAAAAGGGGACAATCACTGAGTCACTGCCCTGGTCCTGCTGGCCATGCTATTTCTGATACAGGCCAGGATGCCTTTGGCCTTCTTGGCCACCTGGGCACACGCTGGCTCATATTCAGCGGGCTGTTGCCCAGCACCCCCCGGTCATTTTCTGCTGGGCAGCCTTCCAGCCAATCTGCCCCCAGCCTGAAACATTGCATAGAGTTGTTGTTACCCAAAGTAAATTAAATTTTTTCAGAAAAAAAAGCTAGATAATTACAAGATAGTCATTACTTAACCCAATATTTCACTGCCAAAAGTAGCCTAACATTCAAGTGCAAAAATGTGCTGTATACAAAATGGAGCAAGCTGGCATTTGTAGCCAGGAGACAGTTGAAGGTAATAGGTAAAATGAGAAACAAAGGTTCAGGTAAAATAGATGTTATCATTATCATCACCTTTGATTAAAATCTGTTTAGCATTAACAGAAACACAAAAACCTGGACTATGTATTTAGATTTTCTTGGTATTCACATGAATATTAAAGGGGAAAAAATGGTGTGAAAGATATGACACAAAACCTCTATTGAATCAGCAAAACCTAACATGAAAAGAGACCTCAGGATATGCTTGCACAAGAGTCCAACAGACAAAAACCATATTTTTCCCAGTGTTAAAAAGGGGGGGAAAACGATTTACTAGAGGTAGAATATATGCATTATCCTTGTTTAACAGGTTAGAATATTCTCCTGGCTGGAAGCTCCCTGGCATATGTGAGGGTGAATCAGGACATGTAATTCTCAGCAGTTTCACAACTTGATGGCATGCTGCCAGAAGAGCCAGCAGGTCATTGATTGTTATTGGGGAATCCCCTGACAGTTCCAATCCCCAGGAAAAGAGACGGAAGGCTGGGCAGCCAGCCAGGGCTTCACTCCTGCAAAAATCCTAAATGCCGCTCCCTGACTAGTTATGCAAGAACCATATAAACCTTTGGTACTGCTGGCACCCATGAAATTCGTGATGAAACATTGAGACAACACAGAGTTTACTTAAATTGTGGGCTGGTGTTGACATCTTTACTTGACTAACAGCAATGCTACCTCAAAGGGGCACCTTTTAGTACACACCTTCTATAGCATGAGTATTTCCTGTTATATGTTATCTGAACCCCAAAACCAAATTATTCAATAATCTGAGCACTTTCATGTGACAGTAGTACAAGTGATATAGCCAGTGGTTGTCACGCTGATCACTTCAGTGCTACGTGATGCACCCAATGGGCATGTGAAATGTATTCCACTGATGCAGGTGGATGTATAGGTTAC
The DNA here is from genome assembly GCA_013399195.1 of Dicrurus megarhynchus. Taxonomy (NCBI): domain Eukaryota; kingdom Metazoa; phylum Chordata; class Aves; order Passeriformes; family Dicruridae; genus Dicrurus; species Dicrurus megarhynchus. The sequence goes on along the minus strand of VXAD01001926.1, from coordinate 60,857 downwards.
TGTACATTTTGATATTCCATCCAAATGAATGAGCTATTTATTCAAAGCTGTTGCCACCACTAGACTGGGTTTCTATCTTCACAGCACTGAAGAGGTTGACAGTGATTTTTCAGGGGAACAACCTATACACCGTAGAAATACAGTGCCACACAGTACAGAAAATAGTCTCCAACTAAACATCAGCAAGGACAAAAGTCAAAAATTATTTCAAAGCATGACTGAGTGAAAAGAGCATTTCGTGGTTTGCATAACACTTTGCTCAGTGACTGAAAAGGAACAAAGAATTAACCTGTCAAGTTGGGTTCTTCAGTCTAATTTCTTCTTTGTCTTGTCCTTTTAACACATTTGCTTTTAACATGTTCAGGTTTCCAGAGGTACTGAGTTTCTCCATGCAGCACTCAGAATATAATGCTAAAAATTTCCATATAGCAAGTTTTCAAGATCCTTCTCAAAGAGCACTGGTGGGAATTATAAGAAAATAAATAAGCTGTATATTTATGAAATCAACATTTGGGATTTTTTTGGAAAAAAAAAATTCCTGGAGAATCTTGAGAGAGATTGTCTTCTCATGAGGTATTTAGTACCATCATCTAAACCAGCCAGTTGATGGAGTCTTTCTTTGGATTTCTAAAACACCTAGTGATAAATGATCTGGACACACCGAACTGTGCTCAGCAGTTAAATCTTCAGGGAAATGTAGAAATACAAAGGACAACAGTTACTAAACATTGAACACTTGTCGGTTGCTATTGCATATTGCTGGGGAAACAGACTAATTAACAATTTCTAGCAGTTAAAAATCAATACTCAGCATAAGAACATATGTTTCAGCTCAACAATTCATTTTATTCAACTGCCTACTGTAAGTAAGTTAATAAAAATTTCATTTGAGGTGATTTAACTATATTCACCTCCAAGGCTGGTGATAGGCAACCGGAGGTAACAGAACGGCAGCAGTTTCTTCACCTGCAGGCAGCAGCAGCCAGTAAAGCACAGCTACACCTTTGGCTATTCAGAATCACGGAATCATGGAGCTTTTAGGTTTGAAAAAGCCTCTAAGATCACTGAGTCCAACCACTAATCCAGCACTGTCAAGTCTTCCACTAAACCCTGTCCTTAAGTGCCACATCAACACATCTTTTAAATATGTTCAGGGATAGTGACCCCACCACTTCCTTGGGCAGCCTGTTCCAGTTCTTCAAAACCCTTTCCACGAGGCAATGTCTCCTCATATCTAATCTAAGCCTCCTGTGGCACACCTTGAGGCTCTTTCGTCTTGTCCTATAGCTAGTTGCCTAGAGAATAGACTGACTGTCACCTGGCTACAACCTCCTTTCAGGTAGTTGTATAGAGTGATAAGGTTTCCACTGAGCTTCCTATTCTCCGGGCTAAACAGCTCTCTCAGCCGTTCATCATCATCACACCTGCACTACAAACTCTTCACCAGCTCCATTGCCCTTCTCTGGACATTTTCCAGCACCACAATATCTTTCTTGTAATGAGAAGCCTGAACACAGCAAGTGAGGTGCAGCCTTACCAGTGCTGAGTACAGAGGGGTGATCGCTGCCCTGGTCCTGCTGGCCACACTATTTCTGATGCAGGCCAGGATGCCATTGGCCTTCTTGGCCACCTGGGCACACACTGGCTCATGTTCAGCCACTGTCGACCAGCACCCCTGGGTCCTTTCCCACTGGGCAGCTTTCCAGTTACTCTGCCCCCAACCTGTGGCACTGCCTGGGGTTGTTGCAACCCAAGTACAGAAATCAGCACTTTGTGTTGTTGAACCTCTGGCCTCATCCCATCAATTCAGCCTGTCCAGATCCCTCTGCAGAGCCTTCCTATGCTCCAGCAGCCCTACATTCCCACCCAATTTGGTGTTGACTGTGAACTGTCTGAGAGTGCTCTTCATCCCCTCATCCATACTGTCAATAAAGATATTAAACAGGACCATCCCCAATACTGAGCTGGTCACCACTTGTGACCACCTGCCAGCTGGATGTATCTCCATTCACCACCACTCTCTGGGCCCAGCCATCCAGCCAGGTTTTTACCCAGTGAACTGTGCACCCATTGAAGCCATGAGCAGCCAGTTCCTCCAGGAGAATGCTGTGCCTAAGGCTTTACTAAAGTCCAGGTTGACAACATCCACAGCCTTTCCCTCATCCACTAGATCGGTCACCCGGTCATAAACGGAGATCAGGCTGGTCAAGCAGGACCTGCCTTACATACACCTGTGCTGGCTGATCCTGATTCCCTGGTTGTCCTGTGCATGGTGTGGGATGACATTCAAGATGATCTGCTCCATGACCTGCCCCAGGTCAGGCTGACAGACCTGTAGTGATTTCAGGGTAATGGAATCAGAAAACTTTTGAATAAACAAGTCTTGCATTGAAGCTTTATATAAGCTAGTTTCTTGAATTTTTGCTGTTAGATCAGCATCCAAATAAATCCCCCATCATTTTATTACAGTTGTGTATTATATAGAAAGAGTCACCACTGCCTGTACTTTTCTAAAAATGGCTGGAAATAATTCTACTTCAGGACTTTACCCTGATGATCTCTTAAATGCTTATTATAAGCAAATGCAAGCTCTACTTTGAACTCATCTTCAACATCAATATCAGAATCTGCAGGTCTACTTTTCCTCCACATAACCTATAACAGCAAGATATTTACTCTCCTTACTGCTTTAGAAATGTGCCAGAGAAAAATCACAGTAGCACACTTTATAACGCAAGTGTTGGTACTAAGTCACCAAAAAGAAAAAGATACATACCTAGTTCTCACGGCTGTTCCATTCAGAAGTCAGTACACATACAAATGCCCCACCCCCTTCCCCCTTCTTGAACCCCTTGGGTTTGTATTGAAGTGGTACCAAAACTGCTGTTGGCATCACCTTAGCAGCTGATTTCAGGCCTGCGCACACACAGTGAAGAAGTCAGACCACAATTCCAGGTACAGCTGCGGATGGTGAATCAATCCCATTCTATAAGAGCATTTGGTCAACTAACGTTATCCAGCAAGTGCCAGTGAAACATCACAATAAAGAGCTAGAACTTCTGCATATTTTCTGAGAATTGTCTCTATTCCTTGATAAAGTGAAAAAATTAGTGTTCTCTGAGATGCAAAATCAAGCACAAACTAAACTCTCTGGGTGAAACATGAGGGAGAAACCTAGAAAACCATCTTATGAAGAGGTGAACACAAAGTGATCCCCCAGAAAAAAAATGAGAACATTGAAATGCAAAATATCCTACCGACAGCTCCATGTAGCTAGCCCTATTTACAATGGTGTGCAAGCACAAAAAAACCCATGTAGCCCACTTATGCAATTAAGGCTTGGCAATTTGATGAAAATATCATGGAACAGAATTGATGTGAATTTGAGCACCCTGCCAGCTCATTGGGATGGAATTGGCAGTCAGGAAAAGAGACGGGTGGTGTGATGTGCACGCATGAGCCTGCAAAGGCAAACTCTGGGCTCCAGGGCAATTGCCAGGAGTTGGTTATCCTGCAGGAAAACAGGGATTTTAACAATAGTTAAGCTCTCAAGGGAGGGAGCTTCTTCCAGCCTTTGGATAATCGAGGGAAAAAATAGTGGGGGATAGGTGTACTACCGACCCCAAATAGTCACAATCACCCCCAAAAATTAAAAACACTGCCATCACAGAAGTAGCAGCAAATTAAGTGATTCTTCTCCTAAATGAAGCTGCATTTAATTGTAAAACTTCATGCAGTTCACAGAAATTTTTACTTCTATGGTGGTTAAATGCTTCTTTAGATTAACTCACTTAATACTAAATAAAACCAAAATGCATCACACAGCAGTTCACATATGCAAGATTTTCTTCAGTGATTTCAAATTTATTCTAGATGTTAAAGACTACTACATGTCTAAATATTTGCAGAAATTTAGGCACACAAAGAAAAGAAATATTATATGGCAATAGACCACCAGAATTTATGAAATCCTGCTTTAGGATTTAAAGTTATAGCACTGTGTTTCAGAAAGAACAAGGAAGTCTCTCCAAATACAGAGTAATTATTATAGTTATATAATAATATTTTCTAAAAAAATCCTTCCTCCACTAGGAAGTTTTTCCTCCACCATGGAGCATCAACTGACCATTCCTGTAAGAGATTTGGCACAGAACAGAAAGACAATGAAAAGTTAATTATATGGCAGTGTAATAAATGTTTAAGCATCCTGAAAAATAGTCTTGTACTACATTTCATTTCAAAAAGGGGTCTATTTTATAAGGATATTTTTTACTTGTATTCATTACTTACTGTCAGACAGCAAGCACTTACTGTCAGATCTCACATTGTGCATATTACTGTATGATAGCAGAATGGTCACAATTCTGCAAAAGCTTATAAATTGTGCCAATAACTGGACTTGCTAGTCAAACCCAATTAACTTCTAACACCAGTTTGCCTAGTAAAGCATCCACTTAGTCAGAACTCATTTGTGCTTTAAAAATGATGCATTATGCATTTTTTGAAAAGTACTATTTTTTCAGCATGTCATTGGAATTAAAAAAATATATATACAGATGATTAGAAAAGCTAAAGTTACAAATAAAATTAGGCTGAATATTTAGGGTTTACAACATTTGAATGTGCTGTAAGTACACGGTATTTTGAAGCATCAAGCAGTTCTCAGCTTCCTGCTGTGTCCCATATAGAGTCTCCATCACTATCATCAGTCATGCATAAAATAATTGTTTTTCTGCTCTTACAATAGGACCAAGAAAACCCTGCATTCTGGTTGAAATGAAAATGAAGGCAACATGAGTAATCACATCATGATGGGTCAGCTGTTGTGTACTGAGCATCCTTAAAAGCAGTTCAGTAATGGTACCTTTAACTAAACGTTTATTTACATAATCACATAGGTAAAAATGTACAAATAATTTTCTTTTTAAAAAGCAATATAATTTTAAAAACATTTTTGATTAAATGTTCAGAAAATCAGTGATGAAAATAAAAGCTTCTTGACAATGTCTATAAAAATGGTAATAAAATATTTACAAAGAAGAAAAAAGCAACCAAAAAAAGCAACCCAAATTTACACATCTGAGATAGCATGAATTAAGAAATTAACAATTAGAATTAAATTTTCTATTAACTACTGAATTGTGCTATGACAAAATAGAAGTAACCCAAACACAAGACATTATTTTGATGTTTTTTCTGAAATACATTTGAAATAAACACATTTTATTTGAGTAATCTATTGTTGCTTTATCTATTAACAGAATATGATAAGCATTTATATAAATTTTTTAATTGGTAGACTGCTTTCACTCTGGCTAGTATCTTAAAAAAACCTTGGGAGTCAGTGAAATAAAATATATTCTATTTACTTAAAAAGTAAACTGAAGTTCAATTAGATATAAGATAATTTTTCTTCCTTTCCATAAGCAATGGCAGATCTGGGATGCAGAATACTGTTATTACAGTACTTAGTTCTTCATACAATGGCACACTTGGATCCCATGTAAGTGCAGATCAGAAAAGATTTAATTACATTAGAGAACTCTGTTATTGGCTTAGTGTGTCTTTGACTCTGGTCAGCTCTTCAATTGTTTTTTTTATAACAACTCCTTGACAGGAATATTTGGCCTTGACCCTTGAAATGCTTAAATATGTGCATTGCTTTACACACCTTAATTGCCCCCTCTAACTCACGTCCATTTAAGCATGTGAATAAGTGTTTGGAGGATAAGAGATGGACAGGTTTTTAAAAGCACCTCAGTGGTGTGAAGAAAAAAGCAAACATCATACTGTGATATATAAATACAACGATGGAGAGGCAGTGTACAAATAGGAGTGTCATGTTAGATTCGTGAAGTCATCCTTCCACTCTACTTGGTTCTGGCTGTATCACATGGAGTTTTTGGCAGGGAGATGTAGATCAACTGGAAAAAGTCCAGAGGAAAGCAACAGCAATGAATTAGGTTTGGAAAACAAGATTTGGAAATAAAGACTGAAGAAACTGAGTTTGTTTATCTAGACAAGTGAGAAATTTCAGAGGATGCAGGATTTTTGTTGGAGTTTGCAGTCACTATGTGAGAAAATACCATCAGAATTTCTGTGCAGGTCAGTGGTGTATAGGTTCACAGCTACAAGGTTACATGTCGTATCTTCTAAACCCTTCTCTACATATTTTGTATGTGTGAGGTTCCCCACAAAAATCCCACTTAGATAGTCAGTAGATAAAAATAAAAGTGCCCAAATAGTTTTTGATTTTGCTTCTGACTGGCTGAAATTCTATAACCTATTGATTTCTCCTTTGTGGTGGAATTAATTTAAATCCCCAAATAACATCTAGAACTGTATTTAATTTTTTGTTACAAATACCTGTTTTTCAGAAAGACTGTGGGGGACCAGAGGGGATACAAACCAGTTATTTTGTTTTCCTTTTCTGGATTTTTTTTGTCATTTGTAGGAAAAGAAATGCCTCTGAGGTAAGTAATTTGATCACAGTACACAACTGTGGTGAGTCACTCCCACCATATTATCTATGGATTACTGGAGTTTAATATTCTTACTTACAGAGATTAGGAGGAGATTGAAAATGAACAGAATGAGGATGCTCATCCCTAATTATCTGTATTATGACAGAGAATCATTGTTTTAAGTTGCAAGGTTATTGCTTATGAAATCGTTGTGTATAAAATATTGATATTACAGTAATACTGTATTTTGACTGTTAGCATGGTGCATGCCGTCTGTATGAAACATAAGATCTGGCAAAACAAAAATGTTTTTCTAGGAGATTTAAAAAGTGACAAGTTTTTTTATTATTTAAGCAATCCTAAAGATTGAATAAATACATATTTTTCTTGTAACTGTATTCCAAGAGTGAATGCCTCAGTAGCAACATTAATCAGGAAAAAAAATCTGTAATCTGTAGCATTTGTCATGTAATTAAAATGATAAAAAGCCGGTAAATAGGAGGGAAATGGCTTTCTGAAAGGAGTTACAAGTAGGCAGATATCCAACGCATGCTCCTACAGTGGAAATCGTAAAGCATAGCTAATGTGTTTAATAATTTGAAAAATTCTAAAAGCAATAGCTCCTCAAATGTTTATGAAAATATCCCAAGAGTTCCAGCTCTTTATTTTTCCTTTTGAAATTCCTGCAGTATGTTTGGATCCTACCTGTTTTTTGTTCAAGCCTCTATAAAATCATGGTGTTCCATGTATCTCCTTTCTGTTGTTGTGTTCCTCCTGTAGGCTACATGGTAGGACATCCCACTATCCTATAGCAGCTCACATTTCACCTTTCACACTTTGTGGTAGGAAGGTGCTCAGATTCAACCTAGATTCATAAATGCTCTGAACTTCAAGATAGAGTTATCCTTCCTCAGGCAGCTACTGGAGAGTGGTCAGACTCCAGAAGGGGACTTGGAGCTGTTCATATGCCTTGCATGATGTAATATGAGGACTATATTTGGCATTACCTACCTGGAAAATAAAAATTCTCTGTGATATCTAATGATGTTTTGTTCTTGCTTTCAACCAGACAAAGAATCAAAGGAAAAAAAAAAGAGATTTTGAGTGGAGACAGACAGAGAGAACAGGAAAATATTTAGGGAAACCTGCTGCTTCTGAGTTGAGACAACAAGTTGAAACTATGTCTTTTACAAGCCAAGCATTAAACAAACTTCCTAGAAAGTTTCCCTCTAAGCAACTGAATATTTAACTAATTATACCAGATTTATGACTCTAGCTTGGTGGTGATGGGTGGGAGGGTGGCAGAGTAGATGTTCCTGAATAGGCAGAGAGAATATTTCTACACCAATATATGCAGACAAATTTTTGTCTTAGCAGTTTCAGTGCTGCCATAGCACTCTGCAGAGCTAGAATGGCTATAGCTTCCCTCCTACATTAGCAAACAAGCACAGGAACTCCCATTTTTTTATACCTTTTCAAGTAGATATACTATCCCTGTTAATGATATGCTCAAAACACAGAATTACCCAGGTTCTAGTTCCCAGTCAAAGCCACCCAGAAGGACCTCCCTAATTTTGGGAGCATTAGGTGTTTCAGGTTGAGGGTCCACTGCACCTCCACTTTCAATTCCTGATAAAGGCAATCATGAATTTAGCTCTTGGTAGAAATGTTGTTAGCATCTAATCCCTGGTTTTGAGTTAATGCATTCTTGAGAAGTCCTGATGGTCTCTAGGTATGGTCCTGCTCGTACTCAGTGAACCTTGTGGTGAGAGATTGTGGTTCACATGGAGGCCCAGTATAGTCTATTCTTGGTATTGCCCCAGTACAGTCAATGACAGAACTCCTGTTTCAAATGTTGCATAGTCAGTTTTCAAGACCATAATTATGAGCGATGTCATATTGAGCGATGGGCGTATTCAACACAGACACATTTCAAACATTTTCTTCTCAAAGTTCTGAAATTCCTTGAAAATGTTTCTATTAATATCTCATTATTAATTTCCTTTCTTCTCCTTAAATCCAAATGGTTTATTTGAGCTTGACTTTTGGAAATTTAACTGTAGGGGACCCTATATATCAAAGAAACATTCGATGTTTCCTTAAGATTATATTGCAAATTGCAAGGCAAATTACAATATAAATGCAAACAACATATGCTGTAAGCAAACAGGAAACTGTCAGAATTATAGTAATTCAGGAAAATAACAGCCTATTGATCTGTTGAATCTAATCAAAGGGACTAACAATTGACTAAACATTTGGTATTGCGTTTAATCTTTTTATGAACAGAGCTTTTATTACAACTTATTTGCATGTACTCCATTTCAATACATACTCTGTTGTTATATAAGAATGAACATTTTTAGGGAGAAAATGGAAAAAAATATGTGTTTCATGCTCACTTAAATGGAATAAAGTAGAAATATGAAGCAGGAAACACAGATCTTTGTGGGTATGTTGTCATTATTGCAAAGGACTTCCCTCTTCAGACTGTACCAGAGATTTTTCTTGGGTTTTTGGTTTTTATTTTTTTTGGTTTGGGATTTTTTTGGGTGCGGTTAGAATTTTTTAGGAGAGAGAAAAAGAAAAATGGTAGGCACCAAAGAATTATAGAACTATAGCCAAGACATAAAGCATGAGAAATATCCCTGATTCTCAAGCTGTATGTTAAAGGAAGCTTTAGGTTAAATGGATGATCCAGTTTTTCTCATCTGTACATGACCAAAAAGACAAAGTTACTGCCTAGTTATGAATTTAAACGGTTAAAGCAATATAAAGGCACCAGTTGTGTACAGGAGGAGTAAAACATGGTGTCTTTTTTTTAAAAAAGTAAATATCTGCTTGATCATGTATCTACCAATGTGCTTCTAAGAAAAAAGTTATACTAAGAATCTCAAACAGTTTTCAATTAATTAAGTCCCTCCATCTAGCATTGGCCTAGGGATATATATTAGATGTGGATATACATGAAGAAATAAAACAGGCCTTTTTTTTTAAACTGCCAAATAAAGCTTCAGGGAAGTCTAGTTTTACTGTCACATTTTACAAAGCACTCTCCCTTAAACTAGCCCCAGATGCACAGTTCAGGTCCATGCACCTCATCTCTCTCTCCTACTTTATATGAGGTGATAATATCTTTTATTCACAAAGCTGCGAAAGATGTCCTTGAATGTACCAACCATAGACATTTACCTCGTTAAGCCTTGATTATAAAATTCTCCCCCAAGATCTGATAGACAGGGCCCAATCCAGCTTTATAAAAGTTTCATTAGCTCTGGAGAAAGTGTCTCCATCTCAGCAGCCAGAATAGCTTGTTTAGAACTTCTGTGCTGGGTCACTATTTATTAACCATAATGTAAAGGGTAGATTTGATCTATAGACTGTTATTAAAGATAAATTAAAATCAGGAACATGTCTGAACTGAATACAGTTATTTTTGGATTGTGGTAAAGATTAGACACTTCAGCCGTGGGTGGTGAGTCTGGGAGAAGCCCATTTGATGAGGCACTGTGAACACCATTAAAAGACAATTCCTGTCTCTAAAAGCTTGTTGCAAAACAACTCCATCAACAGCACATTGTACTCTGTTGGACCTCTGCCCTCCATTTTCTATAAAGTCTTTCTGGGTGCCTTCCTAACCATATATCTGGAGAAGGAACTACACTTACACTTAGAGCAAGAGATATTGTGGCGATGAGACAGACAGATGGGGGAGCACAGTGCACCAGGGAGATTTATGACAAGTGTAACATGAAGTAATTAATCACTTTAACATACATTTCTGGGAAAAAATTTGTTAATGGCAAATTTTCAGCAGTGCAGTCCAGCTTTTCCAACCTGTTTATATACTTATCATTTAAAATTAGCAATCTGGTTGCATTCATAAAGGTCACAAAAATATTTATAGTTCAGGCCTCTTCACATTAACTGCAAAGCAAGTTGGCACTGCTGTCAGGAATTCTTTCATACCAATAAGGGACTCTTAGGTGCTACTACTAGAAAAGTATGATTGTGCTAATGAAGTATCTGCAGGAGGGAGAAAACTGCCATTTCATATAGATTATACTATAATGTTTCTGCTTAAGCCAGTGAAATCATTTCCTCATTTATTACAATAGCTGTAATTATAATAGCTGTATCATCATTAATAGCTGTATAATGGCTCTGCAGTTATTAATACTGAGGTACAAAATCAATTTAAATTGTCAGAACTTTTGTTATTATCCAGCAGTTATTAAGATGCCTTTTACCTACAACTTTTATTTGCCCCTTAGGTATACTGAAGAGTTGGGTTTGAGGATATAGAATGAAAGATGATAAAATCACTGAAGTAAATTCTAATTTTTCAGAAAACTTAAGAATAACTGCAGCAAGTAATTTTCCTTACAAACTTTGTATTACAAATGCACGTCAGTTCAGAAAACCTGCCCATCTACTCATTCCCAAATAAAGAATGAATTGCTGTATTGTCCTGATGGCCACACCTATGCTCTGCTGTGCTCCGCTATTCTCGCTCCTCCCTTTGCATCTTCCTCCTTCCCTGGAGTTCTTAGGGTGCTTTATTATGTTAAATCAAATCTAAAGGGCAATATACAACCTGATTTTCTCAATGAATCAGTTTACCATGTAAGACCTGGTGCTTTATGCTTCTTGCAGAGGAGGAATTATGCTGAACAATCCACCTATACCATCAAGCAGATTGGCTTCACCGTCTCCTGTGAAACCACTGGATCCTCAAGTTTTTCACCTGTCACACAAATTCATCAGTCTGTGCACAAAATGTTGTTTCTCAGTGTAACTGAAAGAGAATATGCCCAGTGACTGCAAAAAGGGTCTTTATTTTGGTCAAATGAAGGTTACATTCAGTTTCATATGAAAAAACATGGTTCCAGCCGTGAAAACAGAGCACCATCATGTCTTAGGAACGCTTCTTTGAATGAAGAGGATTTAGCTGGGTCACTTGAGGAACATGCTATATATTTATGTGTAGGGGCAGGCTTAAAGAATTTTGAGAGAAGGAGGCCATGAGCAAACAGACATCTAGACAAGAATTTATTCTCTGTCCCTATCTGAAGAGATCCAAGGAAAGAGAATGATTATAAATAAGCAGAGTCAAATTACTTCTTTTTCTACTGGGCTGTATCCAGTACATGAGGAACGCTCTCCCAGGAAAAAGATCAGACACCTTCATACAGACAGTCCTTTCAATATCAGAACTGTATCAAAGGACATAAATATTTCCTATCATTGTCTCATATTTGGATTTTACTTTCAGATCATGACTCTGATCAAAATTGACAAATAGGATTTTTGTATGAATCAGAAGTCAGGATTGCTGCATTTATATTCATTCCTATTCTAAGACAGTGCAGTGAGTGTGTCTTGGAAAAAATGCTATCTTAACCACATCCCAAGGACAGTACAATCTTATGCTCATATGTATTAAAGCAGGAGCAGACAAGTGCCATGAATTATGGGACCTAAATTGAAGGAAGAGATTATCATCAAGCAGTGATACCTCACACCAGAAGAAAGAACCAAGAAAGAGTAGTGCAGATGAGAGAGTTTTGCACAGGGTAGAGAAATTTGTTGTGTTGGGGGCTGCTATGCTGGCAATTTAATCTGTGTTTTATTTAATTCACTCTAGTTGCCTTGTCTTTTGCCTTTTGACATCCAAGATTCACAGGCCCATAATGACATGCATTAGTTAATTAGTTAATGTTTCTAAAGCACTTTGAAAATGTAAAGCATTGTGTTGAGAACTACACATGAGAAATTGATATGAGGATACATTTAACTGTGGGAGTGGGAAATACACTTTTCAGATATGGTATTAGGGGAGATAAATATTTTTGCATAATTAAACTAGGCTATTCTGCTCCCTGTAAATATACACATGATGTATTTGTGTCAGACCATGCAGCTACAGCATCACTGAGATTACATATGCAGAAAACCACTATTCACATGTTTCTTGGAAAGAACACCACAGATCTATGGTAAAAGGTATAGAATTTTCTGCAGTATGAGAGCAGAAAATTTTCAGAGACTATAGCCCATATACTAGGCATGTGTTATATGGGCATGATATTGCCCATATAACTTTTTCTCTTTAGCACTATGAGATATTACTTACTCATTTTGTGATGCAGAGAGGGCTAAAGGGGAGGAAGAAGAAAAAGGAAATTTTGTATAGGAGGAATTCTATGTTAACTTACTGCAGCAGTCTTTAATTTACAGAGACTTTTTAGGGACATCTAAAATGAACACCTTAGCCAAGGTGCTGCAAGGTGCAGCGTTTAAGATGTAGGCACCTGTGTGCTGGCATCTTGTGCAGGAACGTGCTCTGTGCAGCAATGTGGACTTGCACATATTGCATGGTGTGCTGATGTGCCTCACTTAGCTATGGAAATTATAAAGGAGGATGTGGCCAGCAGGTACATGAAAAAACATGAACACCCTCTCAGCTGGCATCAGTCATGCTGATATAGGGCAGCTCATAGTCAGTCCAGATTCTAGTACTAGAAAGTTTTAGCATTTCTCTGCAGGATAGCAGCATGTCAGGTGTTTCACAAAAAGATTTAAGGGACCCACTAAATATTAATGTGTGTTTCTAGTACAGAAGCCATCCCATTATCATGCATTCTTCCCAACCAACAATTATCATGCATTCTTCCCAACCAACAATCTCTGTGTTCTAGATATCAGGCAGTGATGAGACTAGATAAGAATTCTTTTTCGTGTTATCACAAAAGATAAAAAATTCAACTGTTAGGAAATTGGCAATCAATTTTTTAGCTGTTGCAGTACAAGCTCACACTGTGTGTCAAAACCACATAGGTTACCCAATCTCACGGTCTAGCTGAAAGTCCATGAAGAAAAACAAAGACGTGTGTCTGCATCCACAGGAAGTAGGTTCAGTACAGTCTCATAAGGGAAACTCTGAGCACTCTTAAAACTAAGAGAAAGTGATTTATCAGAAAACTTATCATTTCCTTTTAAGTCCATACTGCAAGGAGCGAGAGATATCCATTTATGAGAAATTAAAAGAGAAAGAAGAAGCAAAGGCACAACAAATAATATCTGGGAAATGTCAATGATATTAAAATAATCTTTTTCGTTACAGTGAATTATTTGGCTTTATTTGTGTGAAGCAGTATCCAGCAATTTGGAAAAAAATATTGTGTAGGTGCAGATCTATGTCTCAATTTAGACAAATTTAGCTGGCATGTGTCTGTCTATCCCCCAGTATGCTTCAATTTCATTAGATGAGAATTTTCTGCCAGAAAAATTTTGAATTTTTTTTCTAACATTATCATCTCATGAAAATATTTTATATTGGTAAAACATAAAATTTTGCAATTTTTAAGTATGAAAATGCTAGGTTTATTAAATATTCTTCATCATCAAAGTGGATGTACAAACTATCCTTACTCATACTACACCCTGCTGTCTATCATTAGTTTTGCCATCTCATTTTCAGCTCCTTGCATGGTTAAGAATTGATTTTTACGGCAAAAAAGTGTATTCAGTCCTCACTTTTTGAGGATGAAAGCTGAAGATGGACCTGGTCTTTGTTAAGAAGTGAATCGAGTTCTGTCTATTTTTCCAGTTGACTTTTTTGCTAATTAGAGAGAAAAATCAGACTCTACAGCTGACAGTGGGTAGGTTTCCATGTCCTTCAGTGGGGTCAGGATTTTTCCTATGAAGTTTTATTACTTTTTCCAGAAGCATCTAAGCCTTCCTGTGGGCATTGATAGAACTTTATTTTTACAACTGGTAGAAGGCAGGATGTCTTCAGCTGGTGGGAACAATGAAGGGAATATTCTAGGAGCTATAGATGTCCCTTTCTACACAGTCTACCCCAGAATTGCCACACTTCTGGAAAACAGTTTTAGTCATTTTGTCACACATGCATTTTTTCAGATGTAACAAAAATATTTTGCAATTTTAGGAGCCTCTCTTGATAGTCTTTTCTTTCCAGGTCTCCTCATAATAGGGATGAATGTAGCACTTTTTATTTCCACCTATGTTGTTTAAGAACAGGCTGTTGCCTGCTACCCTTTCCTACAAGTGCTATTTCCTCAGTGCCTCACCCACTCAAAAAGCATTTTCAGTCCTCCCTCAAGCTAAGAAGAAATAGATTAACAAAACTACTAATACTGAAGAATACAGTGATGGAAAATAAATTTGTGTCTGAGGAAAACAAGCGCAAACCTTCCAAAACTGTTAATATTTTTTGTCATAATTCTTCCTAGCGGAGAAATTTGTCTCACTTTTGCAAAGGAACATTAGTTGATACGTTGACAGTGTTTAAATATCAGACACTTCTGGAAACTAATGGTAGAAGTTTCTTTCCCAGCATTTTTATAGCAACCATAAAATACAGGGACAACAAAAGCTACACTGTGTCATTTTCTTTCGAAAAATTTTGAAACAGATGACTGTGATCACCTAAACCACAGCAACAAATGTTACATCTGGGGAGGGAAAGTTAGGCAAGACCTGCAGTTTTCTTCTGTCTCAGTCATTAGAACTCCTTTATTCCAAGCCCAGAAAAGCTACTTTGGAATCATCCTTTTAAAGTGAAACCACATTTACTTTTCTTTACTTGCTGTGAACTGCTCCATGCAGTCAATCTGTATACCTGTGAAAAGAAAGACATTAGCCTTCCAGCTGTGATATATCATATTTTATCCTGTGCTTTTCCTGCACCACTCACTTCATTACATCTGTTACAGTTCACCCACAATTGGAGATTGTAATATATCTGTTAGCTACCCTTAGGCAGATATTCACTTTAAATATGCTTCCGGGTTTTATAAAGATATTCTGTAAACATATCTGAAACAAATGAAAGATCTTTTTTCTGGAGGCAACAACTTTCTCTGTCTTAAAAAGGCTACCCAAGTTCAGTTTTATTCTTAACTTTCCTAGAAGCTATTAGAGTGCAAAACACTGTCCTAAACATTTTTTATGTACCTTTTTGATGTGAGGCTGAACCAAGGTATCAGCAGGTCACTTAACAGTGGCAAACACTTCAGCATGTACATATGCAATAATGGGGAAGGTTAGGGTAAAAAAATAGTAATAGATGGGTATCACAAATTAGTGATGTTAAAGCCTGTAATGTACAGGAATGATACTGCCATTTTGAATTATGAGAATTTGTGACACTTATGACATAGGTTTAAGTGACAGACACTGTAACAGTTACTCTTTAGTACAGTATTAGAGACAATGGTGAAGAAAAAGATCTCAAAAACACCCCAGTGACCAACTTGTTGTAAGATAAATAACATTTTGGGGTCAATACTATCAGATAAGCAGCAATACACAAGCAATGTACTACTATTAAAGTAAAATTTACTCATCTTTCTTCTAGCCAGTTCTTCACTCACTCTAGAATTCCCTATTAATCCCCATTTTTCTCAGTGTAACCCATAATTCCCCATAGTTCTCTGAAGTCCAGACAAATTAGACTGATTTTTAACACCAAAAAAAAGAAATATTGCTTGAGATTCAGCTAATACAATCTATGAGCCCTTTTTTTTATGCTGTTTACTTCCATCTCTTTCATATTGTCAATATTTTCTAACTTTTTTCCTGATGGATTCACCCTTATAAATCCATATTAGTCTGCTCCCTACTTGCTTTCTTGTCTTAAATGTAGCTAGAGTTTATATTACTCCACAATTTTATGGTGCCACTCATATTTATTAACACTGTCTGTCTGATTGTTTTATATTCCAATATTTTGGGAAGGATGTAATCTTTTTCTCTCCCATCTCCTTCACATACACATACATGAAGCTTAGGGAGATTTGCTTTGCCTGCCTTTGCTTTAGTACTTAACATTGGTCTGATTAGTAAGTGAAACAGATATAATTTGGATCTGTTTTGGGTAAAAGATAGTTTTAAACACATCTGCCTTCTTTGTGTACTGTTAAGAAATTAAGAATCCTCTTTCTAAAGCAAAGACACAGGCTGATTCTGTCTTTCTTTAGCCCACTGGTTTCTATTCAACAAAGCACAAGGTTCTTCCTTGTTTTGTCCTTTCCACATTTTTATAGTTTTCTGCTTAAGATAAATGCTCTTTTAAAAGTCATTATTCAGAAGAGAATTTGAGAGCATTTATCTTGGACTGGAGCGTGAATTCAAGGGAGTTTTTGCACCTCTGACTGAGAAGACTTTCACCTCTTTAAGACTTGAGTTCCCAAACTCTTGATTCCAGTTGAGTTATCTTAATTTCTTGAAGTCTTCTCTTTTTAACTGAAAACACATGCATAATAAGACTAAGCTAAAATTTCAAGGTCTATTCCAAATTTCTGAATAGTTATTTTGAAAGTTTTTTCTTTTAATATGTAATATTTATCATAAAAAATTTATTAGCTGTAACCTTCCATGTTTACAAGAAAATGGAAGTATTTGTAGTCCTTTTTTTTTCTGCTTCATCTTTCCACAAGAGCTTCTTGGGGGGAGTATCTTGCTATCACAGCTGACTCATAATAAACACAGGTGTGTGTGTTTTGTCTTTGACTCAGAGTCAGTCACAGATGTCATAGAAATCAAAATCTTTCAGTTGCAACTTGATCTAATAAAATACAATTACAGTATCATCAGCAGGGAGAAATCTCCCACACAGGCTGGTGAGCACCCTGGGGGGAATGTTTTTAGTATGGTGCACAGTAAATTAACCACTAAGCACCCATTAATGCTAATGAGAGCTCCATGGTTAATTTCCTGAGCACTGTGCTGAACAGATACCTGTAGGTATTGGTTTTAAGGCTGTCTACCGTACATTTAGTCTAATAAAATGTACTGTAAAAAGCGAGCAGACCATCTAATTCAACTATTAAAGCTGTCCTTACAGTGTAACTTACACAAAGCAAGTTAGTCAATCTGCTAAAGAAAATAAGGTCAATGCAGATTAATGAGACACTTTTCAAATATAGAGCAAATATATTTGCATACAAGAGGCAAATCAAGTATGTAAAAGGAAGTGCAAAATATACTTTTGGACTGTGATCAAAGACCTTCTGTCCTGCCCCGATAGCTGTAGTCATCAGACACAAGGGGGCAAATTGCTAATGCACAGCACAAATCTGTTATACCTGAGTCTGTTTGTTGTATATACACCAGGATTTTTATTGTTAATTTCATTTCAGTGATGAAAGTCACTTAGCTGAAGGTTCTATATTCTTTTGAACTGTATTTTGAAGGTTTATACTTCAAGATATAACGATAAATTTTAAGCGGAAGTTGCAGCTGTTATATTCTTAATGATGTATTTCCAACTCATGCTACAACAGCCATCTCTGATTACACCAGCATTAGCTAAGTTGTCCATAAGATGAGACAATTCTATTAAGCTACAGGATCAGATCTCAAGGAAATGTTTTGTAATTTCATTAAAAGGGGATATAATTTTTCTTTCCATGCATTGGTCAGGACGTGTAGGACACCAGTCTCACAAACCCTTAACATTTAAATAGCTTTAAATTAATAAAAAATGGAACACATTTTAAAATATCTTGCTTAGGTGCATATACATGCTAGTTGTGTTTATCTTTGGAAATCATGTGACTGTAGTACCTTTGCCAGCTTGCCCTCATCTTTCCATAATTAAGCTGTGGTTCCTTAATCCTTAGTTCTGAAGGTATAAGGATAGAATCCCTGAAATGTGATGCACCTTTCCATGGACAAGTCTACCACTGCTGAACACTTGTAGTGATTTGGAACTGGCGCTCCCATCCTTTAGCTCCTATAAATTTTGCATCAGAGAAAGAGAGAAGGAAGATTTTTAACATCTTAACATCTTTCATTCTTCTATTCTATTCTGTATTTCTTCAGTAGCACACTTTACAAACAGGCTGGTTTTGTTTTCTTCTGGCTTATCATTTTTAGATATCACATTTTTAGTATCTAAGGTTGTCTCAGTGCAGAAAAGTAGTACTACTATGGAATCTTCAGCAACTGCCTGAAGTACAAGCAAATCCATAAATTTTATTATTTATTTCTTATAGCATAGCACTAATCAATAATCAGAACCACTGTGGAGGTAGAGTATAAATAAAGTCTCCCCCAAAAACTGACAACATAACCTCAAATAAATAGCTCAGTGGAAGGTTTTTGTTACAAGCTTTGACATAGCTTCACCAGTAGGCTTCAGCTATTACATGCAGCATTCTTTCCTCCCTGAAACTGTGAGAGGCCTCCAGCCTGCACAAAGTCAGGAGTAAAAATACCAAAGAGGCAGATTCATTCAGATAAAAACTTGGACAACTAAGTCACCACCTGAGTTTCAAAACATCTAATTATGTTTAAAGACACTTAACACTGTACAACTTCTCTATTAGGTACTAAGATGCAATTTCACTGTTATGTTGATGCATGGGTTTTGGCAGGGAGAGAGTTCATTTGCTTCACAGTAGCTGGTGTGGGGTTTTGGATTTGTGCTGAGAACAGTGTTGCTGACACTGGGGTGTTTTCATTATTGCTGAGCAGGGCTTGCACACTGTCAAGGCTGCTTCTCACCCCACCCCACCAGCGAGTGGGATGGGGGTGCACTAGGAGTTGGGAGGGGACACAGCTGGGACAGCTGACCCCAACTGACCAAAGAGATAACCCACACCATATGGCATCATGCTCAGCATATAGAGGGAGAAAAAGAAGGAGTAAGAGATTGGACATTCAAGTGTTGGCATTGTCCTCCCAAGTCGCTGTTACACATGATGGAGCCTGGCTTTCCCAACGATGGTTGAACACCTGTCTGTCAATGGGAAGTGGTAAAATAATTCTTTGTTTTGCTTTTCCTGCATGTGTAGCTTTTATTTTACTTATTTCACCATCTTTAACTCAACCAATGAATTTTCTCACTTTTACTGTTCTGATTCTCTTCCGAGTCCCCTTCAAGGGGAGTGAATAAGTGGTTGTGTGGGGCTTAACTGCAGGCTGGAGTCAAACCGTTCTAGTGAGGTATACATTAATATCCTCCTGAGCCCCAAAGAGGCATTTACATTACCCTTTAACATGTATTTGGAGGTGCCCTATTTTTGAAAATTCCATGTACAAATCCTGCAGTGAGAATATAAGCTCCTGATTTTCAGTGTTGTCTCCAAAAGGCTTTTTAAAAGGCTTTTTGGCTAGCAGCTGTTCATGGAATGAACCATCATGGTTTTATGCACATAAAGAATCCTTAGACTTCGCATTAATGTCACCCCTTTTAAACTCAATCATGCTATTCAGTTTCTCTAATGTGCAAACTTAGGGCAGCATACAAACCTACAGGTCTTTCTGTCATGGTAGAAGAAACATACATACGGATATTGAGCATGCAATTCTCCTTACCAGTTCCACCCCCTGCCCCCAGTCACATCTCTACTTAAGCTATTTCAATTGCAAACGAATGTTTGCTAAATAATTGGCTACTGAAATGCTGGCTTGAAACATCTTTACCTATACTATCATCTGATTGCTTACAAAATTTTCAATAGGTTGTCTTCACTTTTTTAGATGTTCCCTCTGCCATATTTTTCCTCATACCTGCTTCCTAGCAAGTCAAGCACAAATCAACCAATTTTCCTTCCCTTAAGCATGCACAGACCAGTTCCAGAATCTTAATTTAACTTGTCTTACAATTATTTAAACTATGGATTCAAGGCAATCATCAAAGCTTTACTAACTTTGTCTTTAAAACAGTCAAATAAGTGTTAATCAGATTTTCGCTTTCAGATCAAAGTGATAGAGCACACAAAGCATTTCAGCTACAGTAATGCAAAGGTGCCCTCTGGGAAAAAGAGCCTAGATTTTCCATGTTAATGCTCATCCATTCTCTAGATTATGTTGCAAAGCAAAAATTCAGGATGTTAGTCACACTTCAGGTTTCTCACACCAGGTTAGATTTTTCCATGCCTGCATGAAGCAAATGTCAGCTATATACCTAATCCACATGTAAAGCTGATTCTCTAGATTTGCAATAACAAGTATATGTAATCAAATATAATTCTCTGAAAATAAACACCAAGAAGAGTCAACGTTTCTTGTCTGAAGCCCTATCTGTTTCTCAAGACTCTCCAGACCTGTAAAATCAAAATATAACTATTTTAATAAAATACTGCAAACAGATGTGGAAACACAAGGTTATGAAAAAGATATATTTGGGTGAAAGGAGTAAAACATAGATTACTCTTCCTAAAACAATCTATTCCCAGGATTCTCCATAAAGAACACTAAATAGGTTTTTTATATTTCAGAAGAATAAAAGGCAAAATAAAGATGTGGCAATTCTTCTGCAGGAGACAAACTCAGTGAAGGCTTGACTATTTCTTCATGCTATGCCATTTGATAGCAAAATGGGGAAAAAAAATGCTGGCACTTCAAACTGGCAGTGTAGCTATCCATTTAAAACCCTGTATCAGATTACCAATACCATGTGGCGTCTTATATAAAGCTGGATAACATTCATGATCAGTTTGCATCCAGTACAAAGCCCCTCATAAATAAATAGGGCTAGAGGCATGTTTTGATGGCAGAGGGCATCATACTGTTCTGTTCTTATTGAAAGATGGCCCTGGTTTAGTAAAGATATATTTTGTTGGCAAAAAGTCTGCTATCATCTGGTTAAGTGGAAGGATGTTCAGAAACGAAGCTGAAGCAAACATTTAAGCTTAATCTTGAAGGCAAGTGATTTACTTTGTAGCATTTCAAGGCTATTTATTTTACAGTACAGCAGCTTGTTTGCCTGGAATCAGTGTGACTCACAAAATCTTGTTAAAATGCAGTATTAGGAGGAGGAAAGGGGAAAAAAAAAAGGAAGAAGAAACAGAGCAAGAGTTAGGAGTTAGAAATATAAGTAGAAGAAGAAATAAGGATTTAAACAAAGAGAATGTTAGAGAATGAGAATATATCAAGCAAACATACATTTAACTTTATCTTCCATTTGAACCCTTTAATAGAGCTCTTGCTTACTCTGGCCAGCAATTTCTCTTGCAAATAGCTTCATAGGCATCAGTGGGACAATTTCTGAGAATTACTGCATTTTTATGTCACTTAGAAGTGGACTACATAGTCTTTCAGATGATATTTAACAGAAATGACTACAGAGTAGTCAGAAGGAAGAGAATATACATTCTATAAACTCAAATATCAGAGTACTGAAAATAGAGTCTAGTATTAACCACTGGGAACTTAGAATTAATCATTCTTTTAATACATTTGGACTTATTCCACACACAAACACATAAATATTATTTTGCTTGCTATTTCACCCATTATTTTTCTGTAGCAAAGTTGATTAATTAACGGAAATTTTAAGCCTTCGTTGGTCCCTTCCCTCCTGTTCCCCACAAGTACACCTCTTTTTTTTCACACTAGCACACGGAAAACTTAATGCAGCCAGTATTTTAAATGGAAACAACCATGAATCTATGAAGATACCACTTAACATAAATAAAAGCAGTCAAAGCTGCAGCTTTTATCTATGATTTGAGCTGTCAGTTCCCACAGTGAGCTGATCAGCTACATTTTTTTATGTTACACAAACATGGCTAAGTCTTGATCTACAAATTTAGCTTATCAATAAAATTTTTGTGAAGACATTTTCACTGAATTATCTAGATCCTCACAAAATTTGTTAGTAATGTTACAAAGAATCTAATTTTGATATAAACTTTGGTTAAGGAGATATTATGTAGTCATTTATTCTCAAATTTAGACTTCTGGTAACACATTCATGCAGCAATGACCACCTTAAAATTTACCTCGTTTGAAACATATGTTCCGTTTCAGATTTCTAGGTTGATATTAGATGTTACAAGACAATTTCGATATGCACTGAGCACCTCCCTAGTCTCTCACATTTTCCTTGGCTTAGCTTTATCTAGGTGAGACTTTTGCTGTGTAAATGGCTTGCTGTTGAGTCACAGTAAATCCATGGCAGAGTACATGAGACCTGAGGATCTGGTTTTACATTTTCAGCAACCAAGGATGGTGACAGGATCCTTAAAATGGGCTCCTTTGAGGTACAAGTTAAAGATGCATCTGCCACTACAAGTCAATGGCCAACAGCCATCATCTCCTCATCATTTGTAGGTAGATGTGACAACCTCCATCTGTCTCTGTTGCTTGAGCCCAAGCAATCACAGGATTTGGGAAAACATGTAGGTAGATGGAAGAAAGACTTAAGGCCTGTACAAAGGACAAATAACTCTCACATCTGAATTGATCACAGATTTAACTGGTGGACAAAAGAAAGAGATTGAGACAAGAGAGGGGGACAGGTGAAATAATCCCATTCAGAGTCCCATGCAGAAGTTGTGCTCTGAGGTTCACATGTGGGCTGTCAAACATGGGGAAAACTGCTTTTCCTGGCACTGAAGACTACCACAAGAACAGATTTTAAAGTAAGTTGTTGGACTGCTTACTGGCTTTGGCTAAAGCAACTAATCACACTCTGAGTCCTTATACAGAGAAACATCTGATTCCAACGAGTGCACAGTCTCCCCCTCCACTTTAACTCCCCACCACTAGGGAAGAAAGTAAACATAGGAGGGTTTTATGTGCACAGGGTCCTTTTTATTTTTTAGGCAGGACCTGATAATATCTAATAAAATGAGAAGCAGAACCAAGGAAAACTTGAGGTCTTTATGCAAAAAGACCTTTAATTAAAACAAGTCAATATTATACAGATGTCTCACAAAAGCTTTCTACAAATATGTTCATTTTACTCTCCTAACATTTGTTATGCCAGTATTTGCAGGTTTTGACATTTGTCTTTTTTTATTTTTTCAAACAATTTTATTATGATGTATTTTTTATACATTGTCATTTGCATATATCAGTCTACAAGAAAAAAAAAGAAAAATATCTTATTTCTAAAATAGTAAAAAGAGGTACAAATCATGTATTACACTCTTTACTCATAAATGAAATGCAATTTTTTTATTTCTGTTTCAACTAGGAGCATTTATTCAGAATTTAAGTATGCTTCCTGAGTGCACAAAGTGAGATTAACTTTTAGAAGAAAGCAGCTGCTGCTATATTATATATTTGTAAAAAAATCCTTTGAGCTTTATTCTGCCCACCACATTTGATGAATTTATCATGACATCTTTTTATTCAGTGTTCAACATTGGAGAAATTCTTTGGTTTTTTGAGGAGCAGATATGAAGAATGATTCAATTGCATCACAAATGAGACCAGGTTGTTCCTAACATCTAGGTATAAAGCATCAGAAAAGTATTAACAATAAAAATAACTTGCAAAACAGGACAAAGCAATGGCATTAAATAGTATGTGCAGACATACTAGAAAAGAAAATTGATGGAGAAGCAAAGCTGCAGATCTTCCATCAGTCAATGCTCAGAACCACCCCAGGAGGTGCCAGATGTGGCTCACAGTAACCTGTCTGTGGGACCTTCTGAAGTCACTGGTGATCTAGCAGCAACAAGTGGTGTTTCAGCAGACAAAAGGAGCAGCTGGTTTCCCTGATGGATCTTACAGTGAATGACACCAGTGGAATCCCCCAGCAGGTTAGAGGTGGGGATATTGGTCTTGCTAAACGTCAGACTAAAACAAGCGTAGAGACATCAGGACAAAGTGGCTTAGTCCATTGGAAAGTCACGGATGGGGAAAGCCAGTCTATCTGCTTGCAGATGACCACAGTCTCCTATCTCATGTCCCCAAAGACATGCAGGTAGTTATTGAAAGTTCTGCAAAGTTTTTTTAGATTAACAGTTCCTCTAACAGAAGTGTGAATTCAGTCAAGGCCAGATAAGGCTGGCTCTCTAATGTTCAAGGCAATGAAAAATCCCCTTGGATGTGTGCATTTCAGATGCAACCCTGCAGATGCCAGGGTAGATGATGACAGCCTGGTATATTGGCTTGGCTGGTAATCAGGTCCTGTCTAGGGAAGGGATATGATGATGATCCACAAGGGAGGGCCATCACCTAACACTTGTCTCTACATTGCCTCACAGTTGCGAGATTTAGGCTGCATATCCTTGATAGGCATAACCTTGCTATTATGTGCTTCCATCAGCTCAGTCCCTGGGCTCTTCCATGATTAACAGAATAATTCCATTTGCAGGACATGATACCTAGCCCCACAGTTCTGGGGCAGAGTATATTACTGGCACTGAAGTTAGGATAATCACAGCTGAATGGCCATGTAGCTTGTCTACATGATGACACAAACCCTCAGGTCATTATTTGCAGAGGGCTCAAATCAGAAACTCAAACACTGCAATAACCTTAAAGCTAATCTTATCATGTAACCAACAGACTTTAGTGGGAGAACATTACTGCTCTGTTCTGGCAAACTTGGATAATATCTCTATTGTTGTCCTGAACTTTGGCTATGAACTCTATAAAGCAAAAGAAAGAAAAGCAAATGAAAAAAATAAACACTCAATAATATCCTGTCTCCTCTGTGATTTACCACTGTACCAGCCTCTGCTGTCACCTTAACATTTATAAATTGTCTTTTACAAATAAGGAGATATTGCAGCTTTTACAGTACTTTTGAGAAGATACTTCATCCTCACACTGACTGGCAGCAGAGAAAAGCAACTTAGAAAACTGCTTTTTCATGGAGTAGGTGAGCAATAATTTATCAGAAACAAATTGTGATACTGCCACAGCAAACAGAGGGAAAAAAAACAGAAGCGTCACACAGCTAATTTAAATTGAAGGGTATTAAACAGGATTTGCCCACAACTAGCTTGCACATTTTTTACACTGCATTCTCAAAAATATTCCTTCAAGATGTGCAACTATGAGGCTAAATTGATGAAACTCTTCCAGATATCACAAAAAGAAATATAAATTGCTTGGGGTGTGAAAGATGATTTCAAAACATACTGCCATGAGATTTTCAAATCTCAACCGTGTGTTTTAATATTAAATTCAAGGTTGAAAATATACCCATTCCTTCTCAAAAATTGTCTATGTGGAATTTCACCATTGCAGTTTGGGTACCTGATCTTCAAAAGTACTAAGTATTCGAGAGTGTTAAAGCTGAATGAAAAATGCAGAAAAACAAACCACACATGAGTATTTGTACATGGACTTCTAGGTAGTTTCTTCTCAAGGCCAGGATTACAAGTAATATATTCTAGATATATATTTGATAGTTAGAGTTTTTACTACAAAGTAGAAATGCCCAATTTAAAATGGCTGAATGAAAAAGTAATTTTTTTCCTACTTTCCAGTCATGAATATGCCATCATATCTTTTGTTTTTTACTATACAGCTTTATTTCAATAGTATAAAGAAGCCTTTTCTGATGTGAAACTGTTACTGATAATTGCTTTTTTATTTATGAAATGATAAATTCTCCCTCACAGGTCTTCATTCTCGTCCTGCAGAAATCTGATTGGCAGGTATACCCACACCAGAAACTAACCCTGTTATCCCAAGTGTATGATGCAGAATATGTTCCTCTTCTCATGATCATGATAGTATGAGCACAGACTGCATAGTCTTGCTATGTAATATGAGAAGTTTATAGGTGCTTTCTCCCGCCATAGAGGGTTTACAGAGGCATGATTACTTTCTGCAGAAATATTTTTTAAAGTCCTTTTTAACTGCTAGGATATATATGTTGGAAAATTATGTTTTTAGAGCAGGGTGGGTTTGATTCTAAATTGTCTGTTTGAAATTTGCCACTGATTTGACGTGACTACAACTGAACTGTGAGGTTCATTTTGTGCTTTTCTGTAACATTCCCAAAAACTAGAGAGGCAACTTCATGATTTCATGAGATAAATGATCAATAATTAATTGCTCTTCATTTTCATTATATCACATCTGTGGATTGTTAGGTTCACAAATAGTCAAAGAACTTAAAAAATTGCAAGTTCCCAAGTGTTGCATTTGTTTTGCTGTTCAGATCCAGAAGGCAACATTTCTTGTTCAATAGCAGCCCATCCTTTTTCCCACATCACACAGCACCAATGAAGTCAGCAGGGATGGGATGTGCCACCCAGCTCCAGGCTGCAGGCCACGGGCCAGCGAACAAGCTCCTGCAGCCAAGGCTAGGTTTATTGCACCCTCGTGTACAGGGGCCATTGCCTTACTGGGAACAGCTTCTGCTTCCAGTAGAACAGGAGCTCAGGTAGTGAGAGGTGACATTTTTCAATAGAAATGCTTCTCCTGTTTTTATCAAGTATCTTGGTACCACCAAACAAAGCTAGCAAGCTTGTTCCAAAATGAAGCTTGCAGGCTGAGAGGAGAGGAAGAGCATTTACAATATGGAATTGATCCATTTTAAGCGTTCTAGTTGGCAAATGTGCTAGAGAAAAAAAAGAAATTCAGAGTCTGCAATAGATAATCTGGCACGAATCAGAAACAATATTTTGTAGGTGGGCCCAGCACAAAGCAAGGTCCATTAGGCTCAAAGGACACTGCAACAGAACAATGGAAGCAGACAGGAAGTCTGCACTAATAAATATGCCCACTGGGCCAGTGCCACAGCCTAGCATGGCATAGATACATACAGAAGGATTATACACTAAATGGTGCAAACACAGTCCAGTCCATCTGTCATAAACATTAAGTCCAAAGGCCACAGGTGCAGATGGCACTAAAAAGTAAAAATTACACTCAGACAGAGACCACTTCGTGTAATATGGAGAAGAAAAAAACAATCCAGCAAAACCAAACAAAACAAAACAAAAAAATCCACTGATTTGTTTCCAATCAATAAATGTTCTCAGAATGTCCTTGGCAATCTCTGCTTCTTCCTTTCCCGCTGCCATTGTACATGCATAACATACATTTTGTTTCACAAAAGTACTTTGAGCATTCAGGATCATTTTTTATCCAGTTAAGTAGATCTACCAGATATTTTGGCAAAAGGCAAATAATTTAAAGTAAGATTCAGTCCTTCATTCTAGTATGTTGAGAATAGAATGTGTTTTGCCTTTGGAGATGGAATTTTTGACTCCAGGTGTATTTTGTTTGAGGAATGTTCCCATAATAAAAAGCTTAATAAAAAGGAGGAAAATGTGGTTCTGTCTCTCATAGTCCAGATAAACAGAAAGTTGCATGTTTTAAAGTTCTAAAAAGCAAATAATTTCTGCTTTTTAATCATTTTACATAACAGTTACACATGACATTGATTTCTCATACTGAAGTATCTTTAATACATATTCTATATATCTGCAGATTTTGTACATAAAAGTGGTTAAACACCACACCTTATTATAGTAGCATTTAATTCTTCTTTCACAATCACCACAGGCTAGTAACCAAATATCCAGAGCTAAATGGGAACAGACCACCCAAAAAGGGTTTTAAGAACTGTTCCTCCAATTGAAATAAGTCCTAGAATAAACACTGACTCTTCAAGTCTTTGCTTTTAGTCTTTACCTACCAAATCAACTGTATCTCAGACTTGTGGTAGTCAGAATTTCAAGTTTGTCCTTTTCCAGACATTCTTTGATGCAGTTGTAGAACTTGCACAAGCACTGGTCAATTTTTTAGCTGAATAAAAGAAGGATGCCAATTCTACAGCAGCACTTACAGAAGAGTTTTAAAATTATAACAAAATGCTTGTGCCTTTGATGTGGTGTTGGATAGCATTTAACAAAGAAACAAAAGCCATCCAAGAGTATAATTATGTTCCAATTGTATAATCCCACTGAATTTCCCAGTGGCAACCCCAGTATTGTTTCAGAAAGAGAAGTAGTTTTATTGACACCAATCTCCCCAAATTTTTTTTTTTGCTACAAGAATAAGCATTATCTTTCCATCTTAGTCAGCATTGCCCATTGTGCCTCATTCACTTTGCTCATGAAACGTGACTTCCAGAAATCAATGAAAGAAACCCTGATGCCTTTGCAATAGCAATATCTGTAAGACTGTATAAGCAGGTGTATAGGATGTGATGTCTTTTCTCTTCCTTCTGGATGGAGTTTTTTGTAACTGGGCAGCAGACGCTGTAATCACAGAAATGATTACGCATGCTGTTTCGCTGTTGTTCTTGAAGCCAAGTACTGTAAAGATCTAATAATACAGAAATTAATCAACTGAGTGTTATTTCCGAAATATTAAAGCATTGTTAAAAAAACCCAAGTTGCACACTTTTTAATTTTTAGGAGGTATATACCCATTAAGCAAGGGTTTGAGTATGGTCTGTACAAGACTCAACAATGGGTGACATCAATGTCATTTTCCTAGAGTCTCAAATTTAAATCATTTAGGAAAGGTTTTTTTGGTTTCTTTTTTAAGTCAAAAGGTGTGAACAGTGATTTTGAAGACCTGTTTCCTCATGTAATATCATTGGATTGTAGTACTTCAGTTTTGCCTTACAGCTGTGGTGGGATCCAATGTCTCATAACCAGAGCACATTCCCATTTAGCAGCTGACTATCCAAAGTTATCTGGCTTAACCATGGATTAGAACTAGGGACTTTTCCAATATCCAGTTTCTAAGTGTTTATTCCCACACTGTTGCTGCCATGACAGCTGTGACTACAGCTACTCCTACTTGTTCTGCTCCCCCTGTCCTCAGTGACCAGGAATGACAAGAAAAAATTTCCCATCTCATTGGCAAGGTCTGTCGGTGTAAGTGTGAGCAGGTGAGACCTCACACTGCCATGTATTAAGTCTGCCAGCTCTCATATTACTACCACAAGAGTTAAGAAATGTGATACCATATCAAGCCTTCCAACAAGGCTTACTTACCACAGTCACTCTGGTGACACCTTGACACACAATATCAGATTTCTCATTTCCTATTAGCTCAGAACTTAGGCAGAGTTTGCTCCCATTCCCATTCACAGACTGTGAATGGCAGGTGGGTTCTTGTGCCAGGATGTATGGAAGGAACCTGAAGAGGTTTCAATCATCCACCACCAGCCATTAGTGACCATGCCCTTATTTCCTCATCTCCCTTTGTGCTGCTGTACACCAACAGCAATGGCTAAGGATGATGCTGTTGATGTTAGGGCTCAGGAAAGCAACAAGGCTGCTTCCACCTGGAGTTAAATCAGCTGAATAGGACATGCTAAAACTATCCATGCAACGTAAATGAGAAACTATTGAGAGATTACAAAGGGAGAAGCTAATAAGCTATATAGATAGTGCAGTGAAGAATGGCTGGATTTCACAGGCAGCTGAGAGACAGTCATGTAATCATTGGCCAGACTTCACAGACAGTTGAAGGGGATCACTGAGGACCTTCTCATGAGTGCTGTCATACAAGGTCAACAGTGCACAGGGAACTGTAGCATAAATTCCATGCAAGGGCATGAGCACACCAGCAATGGTTTCAGAAATACTGACCTGGCAAAGTGATACAGCAAAGCTGGGATAAGTGGGGGGAAAAAATTGGGGCAGGCTGTTTTTATGGGAAGAGACTGAAGCACGAAAGAGTTAACAAGAGAGGTGAAAAAGAAAATCTAAAAATAGTTATTAGAAGTTTTGCAAGTACTGTGAGCAGTGCTGCCTGCTGGGTAGTCCTGCATTTGATGAGCCCAGCCTGAGTCAGGACTACAAACCAAACTTGCAAACATACAATGCAAATATCAAGCTTGCTTCTGCAATAAGGAGGAAGCAAGTTGGGCAGAGGTATTTTCCTTGGCCTAAAAGGACAACATCTGGACAGGACAGATTGAACATTCTGGCACAACTCCAGGACTGATTATATTGGTATCTTCCCAGCCACTTCCTGATACCTTTCACAGTATAAATCCATACAGTAAAAGATTGATTACAATGTATTCTACATTCCCAAGTAGAGTATTTTCTACCAATGACCCAAGAGGTTTTGCTCCTTTCCTTCTCCTTTTAGCCCCCAGTCCTTACTGTTAGTCATGTTGATTTGGCATAAGTAAAAGCTAGAGTTACAAATATGTGTAACTCTCTTTGTTCTACCATTTTCACTTCCAAGCAAAAATGCATCAGATATCTTTTAATTTCCTTGACACAGTGTTTTCTGCCTTAGCAAAAATATTCACATCAAATTTCAGGGAAAAAAAACAGAGCACCATCAAATCAAACCAAGGCACAGTTCAGAATACCCAGGCCATTGCTTCCCTAGCAAGAGCATTCACCACCCTGGGCAAACAGCTGTACTCTGTAAATTTTACAACATTCCATGAGCAACAGCAAGAACTACTCTACAGGAAGAATCCTCCCAGCAGACATAGGAGGTTCAAAGACCTGGATAAGCCTTTGGCTTACAACTGGAATGAAAAATTTTTTATATTTTTCTTTACTGCCTATGTGAAAACAATATTTTACCCTTACAAATTAGTAAACTATTACTTAACTCTTACTGCCTAACTTGAAGGAAATCTCTTGCAATGTTTAGTGTTTCATTAGAGCTGCTTGAGAGCCCAAGCTCACCTGATGCATATGAATGGTGAGCTTCTTTAGGAGGCAGGAGATACTACTTATTTACAAGGAAAACATTTTTTCAGAAGGTGCCACACTATTATTTTCTCAGGATTTCTCTGCCTAAAAATGATTTTTTTTACTTGCAGGTATCTCTTTTCTAAATTAAACAAGGCCTGCTTTCACAGAGTTTCTTCACAGGACATATGCTGCTGCCTCCAACCATCTTGATAGTTCCCTGCTGAATGTGCTCTAGTTGATCAAATTCTGTCTTGATTAGAGGCACCCAGAACTGGATGCATTGTTCTAGATGTGGCCTAATTAGTACCAAGCACAAGGAAATCACAACTTTCTTTGATCTACTGGTAGTCTGCTGTTGACACAGCCCCATGCTTTGTTACCCTTCATCACAGTCAGCATACGAAGTTCAACACGCTGTCCACTGAGGAAGTTACTGAACCAGGGTGGGCTTCTGGACAGTCCCCTAAGGAACTCAGTAACAAGGTGGAGTATGAGCCATTAGCCACTACCCTTGGAATTTGATGATCCCTCTGTTTTCTACTTATGTACCTGTCCATCTATCCAGTCCATAATTACATTGCTTCAAAATTAGGATGTAATGGGAGACTGTGCTGAAAAACTTGCTTAAGTCAAAGCAGATGACATCCCCTGCTCCCCTTAAACATGAATCCAGTCAACCCTGTCATCTCATTGCAGATGCTACTGTGTTGGTTAAGAATTACAATCCATGCTACTCCAGATCACTTTTTTGTAAGAGAATTGGGTATAGGCATACCAGGTATAAACATTCATATTCTCCGTGGTCATCTTTACCACCAACATTAAGCTGCCAGAAAATCTTTACTCATATATTTTCTCTGAAGTAGCATAAATCTGCTAGCAAAATGGAATATTTTTGACACATGCGATCACATGATTAACACTTCTATGGGAGCACTACTAATAAAATTATTACCGAGAAAAATAGAAAAAATATTTCTGTGAGTCAAGTTCATGGGAAACGTGTTTCAGTTTCATGCTGTTTAAAGCTGCAGTTAGTATTTTTTCAGACTTTTATCCATATTTCATCTAATTTTAATGAAGTGTTTTCTTAAGTTTAACATCTTAATACCTGGAAAAACGTAATGCTCATATTAACTTGTTGAGATCATAAAATATATTAATGAGCTCCTAAATATCATTTCCCTGCAGAAATTTCAAAATATTCTGTACAGATTCATATACATATATAGAACTAAAATATGAGTGTATTGATAAAAGTACAATTTATATAAGCATAGATTAAAAGTTTTCAGAAAAGCACACTTCTTTTTCTGGACCAGTGTAAAATACCCAAAGAATAGTAAAATAATGTATTCAAATAGCATTGCTATTCATTGTATTTTTACAGTGTTGGGGAAACCTAGGGCATAAAATTGAAACTGAGATGTGCCATCAAAGTAAAAAAGGAAAAAGTAAACCATGGAAAAGTAAGAAAAAGAAAAAGTAAACATATTTGTTAAGTATTTTCTATTCTGTGGAGCCTGTTCTTAATAACCCCTCACACTGTATTGATTAACCACAAACATCTTCTACAGGAGACCTTGATGTGTTATGGAGTATTGATAGAAGAGTTATTCTGTACAGTAGAGCAAAAGATGGGATTCAATTTTAGAAGAGACTTGTTAAAAACATAAATATATTTTGAAATAGCTTTGCTTGTAAACATAAACATGAATATGTATTACAAAAACTGAATTCACACTTATTTTGTTTACAGTTAGCAGTGTGAATATAAAACTCTTAGAAATACATACATATAAGAGAAACAACAGAAATTTTCTAGGAAAGAGGAGTGATTTTCAGAGTTTCTAGAAAGCTTTAATACCACATATCCTCAGATTTAATGCTGAGTTCATAGAGACTACAGTTCCTCAGCTCTAGGTCACCACACACCATAAGCTGGTTGTTTTATTTTTCTCTTCCCAGGATTTGTGAGACACTCAAGACTTGTATCAACTTTGTGCTGATTTCAATGGGAGTCAAAGAATATCAAGAAGAGACTGGCATCTAAAGTTTGCTCTTGACATATGAGAAAGTGAAGAAATGAAAAAGAAAACCTAGTATTGACTTGATCTACACAGTGAAAAAGGCAGGTAACAAACTTCCAACAGAAATCCAGGATAAAGTGAAAAATACCCAAACCCAGCTACATGATCCAATCTAATATAATTGGGGAAAATCGCCATTTCTGATTCTTAAAACACATTAGAAATAAAGATGCCTCCATAGATAGGTTTCAGTAAAATGATAGAACCACCGAAAACAAAACTGCAATATTGACATTTTCTTGTGATATATGTCTACATTTCTCAGAATTATACCAATTGCTTAGGCTGTCCATTTATTCACGAAATGGGTGAAAAATCTATATTTTTTTCCTCCATATCGAATTTTTGAAATTACGGTTTATTTGCCTACATTGATCATTCTAATTTACTGGCTCTAATTTATTTAAGTTTGTTTTGCAATCTGCAGATTGATAATGCAATTACCAGTAAGGAGCCTGAATTTATTCAATTGCTGGTGCAAATGCCACAGTTTCCTTGTTTACATGAGGAGATTTTCACTAGCGCTGCTATCTCGGTCACTGATCACCACTGACTGAATAAGTGCTATTCCCAGCTGGACACAAGCCCACATTTTCTTTGATACATGCCTAAACAGAACACAAAGCTTTATCTGAATGACAGACACCTTTATTCCAGGTAACATAAAGATGTTGGTAGTCACCCCTACACCCTTATGATCTAGGAATGAAAAAATATATCCCTGAGTTCAACAAAGATAAAATGTAGCTGTAGAGTGGCAAGATAATTTAACTATGCACAGCTACTTTTCAGAGTAAAACTTCTACAAACCAGCAAAAAAAAAAAAAAAAAAAAAGCATAGATCAAAGGCATCAGAAGGGAAGGAAAAAATGAGAACATGATATTGCCATACCTGTATGTATGACTAACACCACAATCAAGAAAATATCAAACATTGATCTATGAGAGACTGGGAACTTCAGTGATTAGACCTTCTGTTTCTTAGTCATGAACAGCTTGGCTGAAATCTTCTATCTTTGGTCAGGATACAGATAAGAACAACAAACTTCTAGCAAAGCTTTACACTTGACTAAACTACACATTTTCAGCAACATTATTTTGGTCTCTGAATCTTGGGGTTTTGTATTCAATATGTTACAGGAAAAAAAAAAAGGCAAAAAAAAAAGCAGGACAGCTGTTAATGACATTTAACAAACAAGCAAACTTAATTGAATCAAGAGTCAATTTGGACTTGTGGACTTCAGCATTGACTGGCTAAAACCAGAGCACTGAGGATTATAGATAGTACCTTAATTTCAACCCCTACAGTGCTTTGCAGGAAAAGCATTTGAGGAGGAGGGCTCCCTCCCAACAACAACTAATGAAGAGAATAAGTTACTGTAATTGAGCACTTCCACTGTGGCTCAGCTAAACACAACTTCTCACACCCTTTTTAACCAACATAAAGTGAGAGAGATATGTAAAAGCCAATTGGAAAATATTGTTTGTCGAAATGCTATGGACAACGGAAGCTTATGTGGGGAGAGAAAGGGGATTTGACTTTTGGATGCAAGACTATTTTTTCAAAATACAATCAAATCCAGGAGTTATTTCTTCAATTTTAAAGAAGAACTGAATTGAGAGGAACTGAGTGCAAGATTTAGGTAAAAATTTGGTCTCCTGCTTGAAATTGTCATTTGACATACTATCACTCGTATGCCACTCTATTAGATTGGATCCTGTGTTATGAAAGAAATGAGATTATTTCTAAGTTTTCTTTGCCCTAGGGAAAAAAAAAAAAATTGCTGAAACAAGCCTGTAAAGCTTCTGGTCTCACCCCTGATTCAAACACGAGCACTTCATTGGCTTCACAAATCCAGCACTTTATGCTACATGTATAAAGGGAGATATTGACATGAAAACCCGTGGATTGGAAGACCTGTGTGTGATGTTACACAGAGAATTGCAGCAAAATCATATCACAGGTCAGATACACAGCAGCAGTTTATAACATCTCTTTCTCCTTCCCACCTCAATTTATACTGCTGATAGCTGCCATAGTTATCAGGGAAACCCTCGCTTGCAGTAATCCTTCCTTTAAAGCCCTTGGAGCTTCCTTCACACTCATGGCACACAGAACAAGTGCCTGTGAGGAAGGGCTGCAGAGTCTCTGTCTGGCTCGTGTCACTTTTAAGAGCATGATAAAGCAAATGAAAAGAAGGTATGATTTTCAAAGGTGTTGGATTCTTTCCAACACTTCCATAATCAATTTAAAGAAGGACATGAAAGGTAAGCAGAAGTGAAGAGGATTTTCAAGAATATTTATTGTTTGTGTGGCTCTACTCTCTTTAAAGGTATGGGAAATTTCTCCTTAGCATCATAGACAGCGGATGTAAGTTGGCATTAGAATCAAAATAGAACAAGACCCCTTTTATCTGGTGATAATTTTATTGCAATTCCTTGATATTCAACAATCACAATTTAATAGCAAGCTTTTTTTCAAAGTACTTAGCTAAAGCGTAAGGAAACAGAATGGGGACAGGCAGGTTGCTCTTTCTAGATCCACAAAAAGCAGCTTGAACAGAAGCTTTTCAGAGAGGAGATTTTGCAGCTAATATATATTGAAGGATCTTTTCATGCGCTGACTATAGGCAGTGATTCTTTTCCTTGCTTTAAATCACAAAAGGAAACCACGAGCAAACAATGGCTTTAAAAAGTGAAACAAAAGATAATTCAACTTTATATACAGAGTCTGTTTGCCTCACCACACTCCCCTGCATATTTATGTATATACACAAAGAAAAGACTTTTAAAACACCACATAATGATAATTATCCAAACTTTTTACCAAAAATGACAAAAATTCTGTTGTTACTCTAACTTCAAATATTTGAAAACTTGTTCCTTAAAAATTATCCCTTCCCCTACTTTTTTTTTGCTACATAGTCACCAGCTAGATGTATTATCACTGCAATTGTATGTAATAAGTATTACGCATTGGTTTCAGTAATGATTCCACCAAATAAAGCTTCCAGCATCTGTCTGCAAGCTATAACATGCAACAAAATATGTTTTGTTGCTTAAATTGATCTGTTTAAGCAGTGTGACATTATCATATTATCACAAGTATGTTTAATCTATCTTTTGAAGAACATAGGAATATTGGTTGTAAGCCACTGTAAGCCTTTACCCCATTTTAAAGGAAAAGTTAAAGATCAAAAGTAGAGAACATAAATACACAAAGCCTTGGCACTCTCCTTCCATTTCAGCACTCTGCACTGACCTCTACTGGTTTCTCCACTGTAGCTTTCATCAATATGAAACAATCCACTTTTTTTTGAACTTTTGCACTCTTTCCTTCAAATTTCGGGGTGAAGTAAATTGTATCCCACCCTGCCAACTTCTCTCTGACTGAAGGTCATAAAAAGATCAAGCTTACAACTATTGGTGGCAGTTTATCTGTAGTGAGTGAGACACTATGAAGAATCATCTGTTAAAAAACCACCTCACAGCACATATACAGCTGTAGTTACTCAATCTGAAAACTCTGTCTTAACACATTTATTATTACTAATTTGTTACATTTTTATATTTAACTGCTATCTCATGTCTTATATCATCATTAGATGTTTGCTTTATAAAATCTTGGGGTTTATTATACAATTCCAAACATCTGACCCATGACGAAGACCAGAGGTACTACTGCAACACAAATACCAAAGTTGTGAATACAAATTTAACATCTTTAATCATCCCTGTTTGACATACTTCTGCTTCACAGAACATGCTTCTCTCTAGAAGGTTCTTCAGTAAAAATAATTGCTTTAATTAGGGCAGAGTTTGCAGCTCTTTTGACCACACACCAATGGATCGAAGTACAGTAACAAGCTTGGCAATATAAAAGTATCACTGTAAAAGCTTTGCCAAACCAAAGTCATTACCCTGTCTTACTGGGAGAGGTGATGCACTCACCACATCTTTGATACAACTAAATGAAGTTCAAACCATCATTTTTTAACTAATCACAAGAAAAAACAAAGCCTTAGTTCTTTATGTGCCTTACAGTAAAAAGCAACTCTAGTTAGTCAGAAGTAAATGAGCAAACTTTTCCATCCTCATTTACCAAAGAACACTTTCGTTGTCAGCAAAACCCAAAACTTTCCAATTTTAAAAGCATATTTTTAGTTTTCTTTTTTATGAAAGTGTTTAAGTATGAATAACAGTTTTACATAACACGAGAAATTCATTTCCTCTCACTGCTCTACCACTGACTCCAAACAAACTTTTTAAATTTTTAAGTCACCTATACTGGCTGGAAAAAACCCCTATAAATGTTGACCACAAAAACAATGAAGCTTTGTTGTTCTGTTGGTGTAGATAGTAAAGCGGATCACATATTTTTAATTCAATTTCAGAACAGCAAGATCCCTCTTATTCATGAAGCTATTTTGTGTAATAACGCATTTTTCTTTCAATTTCCATAAAAAATTCTTTAGGTCCTGAAATGTAAACAAATCACTCAGATATTCAGCATGGATCTATAATATTTTATACTGTATAAATATCTGAATCTGACTTTTTTTTTTTTTTTTTTTTTTTTTTTTTTTTTTTTTTTTTTTTTTGGTAAATCATCTTCTCCGACTTGTAGAACACTCATATTCCTCTCCCTTCTTTTACGGCAGCTGAAGCTCGCAGCACTCCATCCCGTCAGTGCTCAGCAGCCGGGACAGCATCCTGGGGAAGCCCTGGGGAGCCGGTGCGGGTCAGGGCTCCCGGAGGTGCCGGTCCCCCCGCGCTGCCCCGGCGCTGGCCAGCAGAGGGAGGAGAGGGGGTGCCCGCACGGCCCGCAGCCCCCGGGGCACCGCACCCCCCTCTGCTCTGCCTGCAAGCACCGCGGCAAGCGGCAGCCTCAGCTTCACTGGCCGTGGTGAAAACCCACGCCTGGTCCTACCCAGAGAGAGCAATGATACCGCTTTGTGTCACTTTTCCTTCTTACCTTCACCCGGTGACTGAGGATGGGTGTCCGCGAGGTTGCTGTTGCCTGGTCCTGCTGGGTTTGCCACCGCTCCGAAACTCACACTACTGCTTCTAGGACTTGGATGAACAACTGGATCTGATCTGCTTATCCTGTGCTGTGTTAGAAAGAAAACATTTTGGTGTTCTGTCACTGGAACTGGGCCTTTGCTCAATGAGCAAGTACATAACCGTTCTGAGATTTGCAAATCAGCCTCTTTTTCCGTACGTGGGAAATACAAAATCTTGTTAAGACATCCTGTAACTTACGAAGGAGTGAAAGACATTGATTTTCACTGGACAAGGTGTTGACTGGATCACCATGAGACCATCTTCTTTCCAGAAGCCATTTTAAAGCAGTACTTTCTGTCAGCTCTGTGCAAAATATTCCACAACAGCCCCAATAACTTTTTTCCTTACCTCTGGTATCCCAGTGAGGTCACATTCTGTTAAAAACATCCTGTCAAGCTTGGTACAAAAGGGCTCCAAAGAATCAGAATGCAGAAGCTATGCAACTTGCTGACTAACTTTGCTCTGTGTTATTTACCAACCACACAAAGAAAATGCTGTCTATTCAAAACACAGTTCAAAACTCTCTTCACAGAAAGTGAGTGAACAAACAGTCCCATGTCCGATGCTGTAGTCACATCTCCCATGAGGCCCGGTGATAGCTCTGGGGCATGGGACGGAGTGACACCACCAGCAGTCACTACAAGGCACTTTTGTAAACAAGTTGTGTGTGTGTGTGTGCAGAGGAGGAGGAGGCGAGTGTTACTCTTTCTCTGTCTTAACATTACACTTTATTTGCTTTATCAGGTCGAAGAACTTCAGTCTTGCTTAGTCTAGTGTGTGCATTTGTTATAGTCTTGCACAGGATTTTCCTCATTATAACCTTTACTTTCTTCCAGGAGGCATCTGAAAGGAACATATGGGATTTGTGCAGGATCTAGGTTTGGAACCCTGGAGCCCAGTTAAGCAGCAGAAGTTAGTTCAGAGTCTTCCAGATTTATCAAAGAAACTGACAGAAACTCAGTGACTTACTTTACTTCATGCCTGGAAAAAACCCCAAAAACAAAGCAGTCTAAATATTATTTTAAACTCTTCTATTCTTTGTAAACTCTTACTCCACTAGTCACAAAGCCACACCTTGGCAGAGAAGTACAAATGTCTTTTTCAGCTCCCTATAGGAAAAAAATTACCATACCGACCCAGCACTTCCAGTACTGACCACTGGCCTCTATTCACACCAAGACATTCCAGTGCCTTTCCTCATACTTACAACAAATGACAAACAACTGTTTCCAGGTTTGGAAGGATAAATAATTGTTCTCATTAATCCCCTTGTAATTTCATTCTTTAACTGTCACACCAGCATTGGCATCTTCTTTTGCCACACAATCCAAACCAGCCTCACTTCTTATCTCCAAGGCATCCCCTCCCATGCTCAATTCTTTTCCTTAACAGTTCTCTAGTAAATTTTTTTTTTTATGTTTTCAAAGGTCTAAAAGACAAGTGTGATAAAAACCTGTGATGTATGTTTGTGAGAGAAAAATATAAGACACAGTGAAATTATGTTGTAAAATAAATTCAAGTCTGAATTTTCTTTTTGGGGTCTTGATCTACACCTTTTATAAACTTTTACAGGTTTGTGACATAAGTTCTTCCAAATCTATATCTCAGGAGTAAGGATCCTTCCAGTTATGACATGAAGCACATTCAACTACTGTTATTCTTCAAGAGCTGAATGGTCCATGACCAATAATTGGATGACAAAAGTATAGCTTTTAAAATGTAAAGGTTTTCTAGAAATGCACAAGCCCTTAAGATACCTAGATATATTTCTTTCATGCAAACTTGAAAACAATGCCTCTAAAATATGAATGGTGAATGATTTTACAACTAAAATTGTCCAAGTAACTCACGATTTTTAAAACAAATATGATTGGTTTTCAGTATCCAACAATCAACCAGTTTTTTGTCAGAGCTGTACCTTGTCAAGCAGTACCATTCTCCAAAAGCAATTACCTACAGATAATCAAGTGAACTTT
Organism: Dicrurus megarhynchus; assembly: GCA_013399195.1. Classification (NCBI taxonomy): domain Eukaryota; kingdom Metazoa; phylum Chordata; class Aves; order Passeriformes; family Dicruridae; genus Dicrurus; species Dicrurus megarhynchus. Next base: position 20,901 of record VXAD01001926.1, on the reverse strand, counting down.
CACTTGTCCACAATAACTGAAGATACTACACCTGTTGTTATTGCTTTTTAGTCTAGATTTTTAAAAGTGCTGGAGCCAATAGGAAGTTTTCTACGTATTTTTTTTTTTTTAATTTCAAGTTTACAGTATAAGTTCTTATCATCTTTTTTAAGTTAGTGATGTACTATAGAAAAGTATGCATATAATCTTCCCCTTTCCCAATAACCTCAATTTTCCACTTAATTATCTATAGCTCAGGAACACACAACCTGCCTACCAAAATACTGCAGAATGCAGCAAGCTGATTATTTTCACATATCACTATGAGGTCAGAAAGTTTATAATCCTTTTTATGGACTGGGAAAACTTTAGATAAATCTTCCTCTTAAGCTTTTTCTGAGGCCTAGTACCCATTTTTGAATAGGTCAGAAGCAGCATGCAGAAGGTTGTACACGAGAGCCAGGCCTATAAAACATTAAGCCTCCCAAGTCCAAGCATCTGATGACTTTTTCTTCTCTGTTCTTGATCCTGTAACAAAACTTTGAAAGCTACACTTTGCTTTTATAGGAAACCCTACCAAACTACATGAGTTAAAGGAACCTAGCAGTTAACTCCTTCATATAATTCCAAGAGATTTTTTTTTTCACTTTGGTGATCCTTGTGGGTCCCATCCATCTCAGGATATTCTATGATTGTGTAAAAATCAGCAACATTGTTGCAAGAGAGCAAAAAATAGAGATGTCACTGTGTTAGAGAGACAGTTTCATGTTCTCTTGTTTTGTTCTCTGGATTTCTGTTCTTTGATGTACCTGATGTTATGTATGCCAGAGGCTCTTTTTGTCATTTGCAACCTGACATTCTATGTCCCACACACAAAAAGGTGCTCATTGAAGGGTGCCCTTTGGCATTTCCCTTCCTTTAGATCCTGTCTGGGGATGGACACCGGTTCTCTAAATTTCTGGGGTGTGGACTGTCAGTGACTTCATTCAACTTCACAAGGATTATCAGGTTGTTTCATTCATGAGTCTCAAAACTGAGACAGCGAAGTCAGGCTCAGATTAGAAGTTCCTCCTACCTACCTCTTGCAATCTATTGATTTAAGACCAGCTGCAGTCTATACATGTGCTTTTTAAGAATTGCCATTACCTCAGTCTCATGGAGAAAGAGGGTTAGAAAGTTTAAGTTTTGATGTTGATTTGCCAAATACAGATCACATGGGAGCTAAAATGTGAACCTAATAACATGTTTAATGCCAAAGACTCTTCCCTCTCTCCCAAATAGCTCCACCAGGGAACTGAGATGAAGCAAGATTGATACCAATTATGCACAGAGAGGAGACCTAGCTGCAGTCACCAGCCTGATACAGAATTCTCTGGGGATTACAGGCAAAGCTGGCAAACAAAAATGGAAGGGGGTAGAAAGAAAAAAAAGAAACAAAATGCTTTTTCTGGCTATTCACAAAATATACCCATCACTTTAAAAAATAAATCAAAATACACACACACGCAAAAAATCAGGCAGGTCATGGAAAAAACAGTTAGGTATCTAATAACTCCAGGAGCAATTTCAGATACCAACCAGTCACATGCTCCCATCAGGTGGTTTAAAAAACAAGACAAAAAAAGATTTAAAAAAATCTTGTGCTTCCTCCTGTTCCATGTAATTACCATAAATTACGGTCTGGAGTGATTCTGTAGAGAGGGTTGGGGGGACTGAGGTGAATTTGAAACAGATAAAAGCTGGGTAAACCACTCCAGTAGTCAGGCTCATGCAGAAGTACTTAACCAGAAACAAATGCTGCTGATGCTTTTGTTCTGGTCTTTTACTGGAGCTTATTCTGGCCTTCTGATGTGCCTCCTATAGGTTGCCTCTGCCAGGCAACTGTGCATGTGCTCACAGTCCCAACTGCTAGCATCACATTTATTTATTTATTTTCAACCCAAATAAACTCTTAATGGCTTAACATAAAACATTTGGATTTTTTTTTTTTGAAGCACACTAAATAATAAAAAAGCCAGAAGCACAAAAGGCCATAAGGGAATGAAAGGGATGATTGTTCAAAGCCCTATTAAAAGGTTTGTTGCTTTATTTATATATTTTTTTAACAACACAATTTCGGAGCCTTTTAAAGAAGACTCCTCCTCCCCAGTTGCCTGCCAAGATAGTACTTAGCTGAGGGAGGGAGCGCCTGCTCTTCAAAAGATGATGGTATCTATTAGAGAGAGAAGGGAAAGAGAGATATATAAAAAGGCTTTCCCAAAAACAGTTGTGCAGAAGGGTCAATGAAAATAAACAAAAGGTATGAGATGAGAATTAAATGGAAAGAAGATGAGAACATTAAAACAGAGTGCACCGAGAGGAGAGGTTTTTACAGCAAGAATGGTTCTGTAAAGGTCATTTTAGTTACTCTGTTGTACCAACCATGGCCCATATTTAGGCATCTGTCAGGTAGTAATTGCAAAGCATTTCACAAAAATTAACTGTGAAATCCATCTTTCATGAGGTAGGTGAGGGACAGAGACCCACTTGCTGGCAGGCAGAGACCAGATTGTTTCCACAGAAGACCAGAAGACCCTTTGACCGCATACAATGTTACAGAGCAACAGGCACAGAAAGGTTAGCCCTCCTCTCGGTGTGCTGCATTATTTCGTTGCAGGTATTAGGCAATTTGTCTTGGTGGGAGACATTTCAAGTGCAGTCAAAAGGTCTGGAGATGAAGCTGAGGTCCGTGTTCCCTCTCCTTTCCTTTAGAAGCAATTATCACAGTCTGGGTCTCACTCTTAAAAAAGTTCCTCCAAAAAAATTGCCATTGTTTGAAAGCTTGTTATCTCAAAATGCTGTCAGCTATCACCATCACAGATGTGATCACAAACCCCCAGGTAACCCATGGAAGTCTGAGTAAATGCTGCCAAATGAGCTTCGGCATTCACAGTCTGGGGCTGTCACAGTTGCCACTGGTGACGTGTCCACGGTGACCTTTGCTGACAGGGGATGGTCTCTGGTTTGTTCTGGATGGATTTTTTGTGACACCACTCCTAGAGATTAGGAATGTTGTATCTTTGTTTTGAGTATGAGAAACCTCCTGTGCAGTTAAGGAGGGAGTGTGAAGGGCTCTACCTTTCCTGGTGGGCTACAATCAGCTACACCTACTCGCTCTATCAGAGCCATTGGACTCTGGGGCAGCTTACACCCAAAAGTGATGCAGAAGCCTTTGATAGCTCCTGTCTTTTAAGAGCAATTAAGAAACTAATGCAAGGGGATATTTTCATTGTAGCTAGGATAGAACAACAACAAAAAAAATCATCCAATTCCCAAAGACAGTTTTATTAGAAATACGTCTGTTTCAGGACTGAAATTTGATCCTGTGAAACTAAAGATAGTTTTCATTTTCTTTTATGTGTTTTCTGATATGAAACACCCATTTTAGTGATAATCTCCAAACAAACTCTGCTGAAAACATTTAAAGGAAAACTCTACTGAAAACTTTTCAAGGGCTCCTAGGTTTTCAAACTGAGTCCCTAAACTTAATGTAACATAAGGGCTATAGATTAAGGTGCAGATAAATTCTTCAGAGATTATCCTTTTCCTTAACAGGTCATTCTTGCCTGGGTTTGACTTCCTAAATCTCACAGGTCTCCTGAGCTGGAGATTAGGAGATGCAAAAGACTTTGAAAAGTGGTATACATGTGTCTTTCTGCATGACACAGCTCTGAAGCTGCTAGCACACTGACTTGTGATTCTGAGATCAACTCAGGGCAAACCCCAAGCCAGGGTCTTTTTTTCAGTGTTACCCAGTTTACTGGGCTTGTCCATGGAAAAAGAAAGGATTCATTACCTTATTTATTTACTAAAGAAAAACAGTGCAATCTTGCCTAAAGGAATCTTTGAAAGTATCTGAAATAACCCAAGGTTACACAGATTAAACTAACAGACTTCTATTGAAAAGAATATGGTTTGTACACCAGAGTCATATAAAATTTTCTTTCTTGTATTATACTGTTTTTTAGTGAAACAGTGACTAAACTATGATATATGCTGTGAGGCCAAGCAACTCCTTGTAAAATCCATTAAAATTAGTGAAAAGAGAGAAAAGTGAAACTGTATCCAACAGAAAGTACAGAAAGACTTCCAACACCTAAGGAAATTTACTTTTTCTGTGACATGGCCAGGACACTGCAATTTCTCTTTACCATCCTGAGAAGACAATGGGATCCTTGTCACCTGAAGCTGTTGCGGCCTCTGTTTCGTGCTGGCTGAAGGAATCTGAGCAACACCTCCCTCACCAGTGTCACGGGAGGCAGAGCCAGAGAGGCTCACCACTTGTGAGGCTTAAGACGACTGCAGCTGAACAGACAGCAGTGATGACTGCAGTCACGGGCACGAGCCTCGTGGGACAGCAGATAAAAAGTGCTTCTCTCACCACTGTAAAGATTCACTTTGCTCAGTGGTGCTTCCGTGTGTTTTGAAGTACAAGGCTGTGCGGGGGACACAGTGCGTGCTTTCCCCCTCAGTTTCCAGATAAGCTACATTAAGTTTCCAGATGAGCCCATTAGATATCTCCAGGAAATTCTCTGAGTAGAGTGTTTGTGGTGAAGGTGTTCGTTTCAGAACCCTCACTTTAAAAACAGCTTGTGTGAAGTAATCACAATCTAATTAAGAACCAGTACTGGAACTGCCTTTTTGAAGAGCCATTAGTAGAAGAGAGACCATCTTGCTGTGAGTCTCTGAGGATGAATGGGCCAGCACCTGACTCACCAGATATACAGAAAAGTTTCAAGAGCTTTACAAAGTGCAGATATGTGAGGGTGATGCTATTTTTTCAGCTGTCCCTTTTGGGTTTGAGAAGAGCTTGGGCTGCCACCCAGTGGAGACAGGTACCAATTTTGTACCAATTTGCCTTCCCAGTCACAGTCGGACAGTCGCCTCTCTAGCTCTCCAGTAATAGGAAAGGGAATACCTTAATGATTTTATTGCTTAGTGCCCACTAGTTATTCTGGATCACTATATTCCACCTAAAAATTCCAAAACAGCTTTTTTAAGTGCTAACCTAGGATCTTAGAGTCAGACTGAAATTTCACCTTGCATATCTGCAGTGGTAGTTTCTGTAGGACAAAATTAGACTGATCATTGAATACATTTCCTAAAGAAATAATGTTAAATACTCGTAATATTATTGTTTCAGCCATAAAATAACTTTTATTCTACATTTCATTCAGCATCCTTATTGCTGTTTATGACCAAATATAGGCTTTTGTACAGATGGTACAACTTGCACTGTAATTTTACTAGCAAAAAAAGGCACTGTGGAAATACACAGCAAGAACAAAGGGCATTCCTATAAAACATCCAAATCAGACTTGAATTACTGTCAGGATAGATAAGAAAGAAATGTTAATCCCACATATTGACATGAAAAATTAGGCACAATTGAACATCTCCACTGATTTATATAGGTGCTATATAATTTTTCTTTCTATTAACTCATATCTGGCATACTACTGCTCTAGCATAAACTTACTTTCTGACTGGTTTTCTTTTTAAGCATTTAAAATAGTATTTAAAACAGTATTTTAAACACCTTTCTTGTGTACAAGGACAAGAAAGTGGAACTTACCAGGGAGAAAATTAAAGGATCTAGTCTCTTACCAAGTTGTGAATGGGGAATTCTCACACCAGGTACTTCAGATTTTACAGAACGCTTCTGGTAGCTTGGAAATTTTTTCCCTCTTTGTCTGACAGGTGTGCAAATGCTTTATGTCTGATTGCTAATAAGATAATTTCCCTTGAAGTTATTACTCTTGTTTTCAAATCTGCACTTCATCACACTTGGAGAAAGTGTAGCTTAGATTTCTGGAATACCATTAACTACAAGACCAGGAATCCTGTACTTTCTTATTAGTAGCCTCTTCTGTTAAAAGCTATTCTACTTATGACATTTATTCACTAGAAAAAATGACATTTGTCTGCTTTAAAGCTCTGTGTTTGAGGCATTCACCTGGGACACTTAAACTTCAGACTCTTCCTTCAGTTGAAACAAGACAGAGAGTTTTGAAGCCCATCTCTCATTCCTTCAGGGTATATGCTGTACGTCTCATGTAGTCAAAAATCCCCTACATTGCCACATTCCCAGCATCATCCCTTCTGGGTCAGGTTACAGAATATAAGAATACATCTTTTCTCAGGTTATATGAGAACAAGTGAGTTTGTAGGACTGCAGTCAGAGAAACAGAGATAGAAAACCCTTTCGCTCAAAGTCAAAGGGCACTTTCCCTTGTTTGCTGTACTGTGTCTAAAGTCTGGAACAAAACAGCACCTCAAACACTTTCTTTTCTGTTTTTAAATGGGAGACTAAAACTCTGTGACTGCACTGATTGCTCTTGGGTGTGTGCTTATTCTGTCTTAATCAGTGCCTTACAAGGATGGAAGTAATTTAGTGGTCTAAGAGTTTGCTGCTGATAAATTCTGCATACTTATTAGCCCATGTTTGAGGGACAGCTTTGTGCCTTCACTTGCTTCTGAACTGTACTTCCTGTTGCACAAGAGCTTCAATAGGTTCGGCACTTACAAACGTTACTGTCTTTGGGCACTCTTTACATTCAGCTAAGTAGCAGAGTTTTCTTAAAAAATCTGGCCAAAATTTTAACTTGAAAATTTCCCTCTACACCTCTAGGAGAATTCTCAACAGTTCAATTAAAAGAGCACAAAAAATTTAGAACAGAAGCATTATGAAATTTATAACAATGAACAAATCTGAAACCATGAAGCTCTGCGCTCTTTCCCAATGGTTCTGTTGTGATCAGCAATTTCTGGTCAATATATTTTCAAGCCACAAGAGGGAGACAAAAGAACATAATTTCTTCACTTAAAATGAGGCGATGCCTTTACATCCTGTAAATTACATTTATCAGGAAAGTTGTCTAAACCATTTGCTCTCTCATGAACACAATACTAGTTTTGGAAACGAATGGGCTGGCATAGAGGAGTTTCTACTCCATACTTCATCATAGAAAGCACACTTAAAATTCAGGGATATTAGGCTTCCACTGACGCATGTGGAAGGAAGTATGCAAGAAAATCCCGAGTAACCTCCCAAGGAGATAATACAAATGATGAGCTTCTAAGCTTCCCTCTCAGAAGAAGAGTTTGTTCTAGGAATTTAGAAGTGAGAAAGATTAATTAGTTCCCGTTTGATTTATCTTGTTATTTTATAAAATTGTCATGGGACCAGCATTTTGTTTTAGCCATTTATAGCTGCCATGATAAGAAATAATGCTGCTATAATTTTAAGACAAAAGAAGTTCAGCTAGATGGGTGACTCTGTTTTGTGTTAGAACAGGTATCAAATTTCATAATTAGTCATTTGTATGTAAATTTCTGTTAATGGGACAACTTAAAATCCTCAAGGATAAAGAATATCTACTCAGCACATGGATGTTTCTAAATTGGATTTGGTTTAGAGAAATGCCTCAAAATTCATTTCTCCACCACTTTTGTAGCTGGGTTGCTCTGAGTTGCCAGTCAAATAAAATTTAGCATTCTTTTTCCTCCAGCACTGCAATATAGCTCAGTTTTGTTAAATACAACACAGAATGGACTGAAAGCTGAATTACATCTTGAAGCATTTGGAAACCAGTACCAATAGTGATATAAACCAAGGTAAGGAAACACTGCAGTGTTGAACAGCTGTGTTGACAGCAATACATGAATTCAAACAATTAATTCAGCACTGGGACTTGACCCGGTAAACTAGAGATAGTAGGTGTTCTGGCAGCTGTTGAAACTCATATCTCTGTAATTTCTGAAAACCTAAACTGAACAACACAGGAAAGAAAGAAGAATGAAAGACAGAAAGCAGAAAAAGTAGAAAGCAAAGCAAGCCCTCTTAATGTGAGTTATTCAGAAACTTCCCTGTAGTCATCACATTGAGCTTAATAATCTAAAAATTATTTTATATTCCCCTGTTCTTCAAGAGAATTATATTCTCTATAAAAATCAGTACATCAATAAGACTGGAAAATAGTCAATAATTTTATGTTTGAAGACATAACAAAATCAGTTTCTCTCGTATATTATTTCAATACAGAAAACCTCCTTCATTTTATGGGTCAAATGGAACAGATCTGTATTTCTTTAAAAAGGGAAAAAAATTCTAGAATTATTCAACTTGTTTTCAAAGGTCCTTAACATAACATGTTGCTCTGCCTTACAAAAGCATTTGTCAACAGTCAAACAAATTAACCTCTTGAAAGAAATCCTTGCAGAATTTTGAAATACTTATGCACCAGGATATGTAGTATTTTTGCAATGCATTTTGAATTAGACAATAATTGCTCAAAGCTGAATTTGAGTTGCTCAGAGTGTAGAATCACAATATGCTTTGTCTTGACAGAAATATGTTAAGGGGAAAGGGAGAAAAAAAAAGAAGCAAGGCAGCCCCATCAGGACCGGCTTTTGTTTAATGAGAATGGCTGGTTTTGAAATTACTGAAACACTTCATTTTGAAATTGAAGCCAGTGATGTTAGAAGAGTGCAGAGAAAATAGCTCAATTTAATGAAATGTTTTTAAAGTCTTTATTTGTAATGAAGATTTTTTGGCTTTATAAACTTGAAATACTGATATTATGAGAAAAATTATTTCAGAATAGCTCTACAATGCTTCTGGCATATGCTTATTACATTATTGTGTCAGAGAACCTGACAAATAAGGTTGAACCCTGAAATACAAACAATATTTATGGAAGTTCCATAAAAAAAGTTTTGCTTTCAAACACTACAGTAGAAGCTGCTAGTAGTGTTTAAAGTAGTGTAAACAATAGAGTAGAAATACTACAAGATATATATTTCCATGGTAATTATAAAGAATAGAAAATGAACCTGAGAGGATTAGATGGATTATGACAAAAATCCCCATGTTCTTCAAAACTTAAATTTGAGTGTGAGTTTCATAAATATATACTACCTCTTAAAAGGTAAAAAAAACCAAAGTAGGACATTATAATCTGAGAAAAGCAATGAATTTAAATGTGGGTTTGAGGTCTATAAATAGACATTTCAAATAAATTATATCTGTAATTCTTAATGACTGCTCCATTCATTTCAACATTTTTTATGAGTTTACTACCATAGAATATTGATACTGCAAATGTCAAACACAATGTCTCTAAGATGTGATAGAAAGCAGTGAAAAACCATGAATAGATAAAAAGACAGCATTTTTATTGAAAGAAAAGTTTCCTAAAAGGCATAATACCCTTTTTGTATAACATCAATCCCCTACCCATCCCAGAAATCCCTTTTATTTTTTTATGAGGAACATAAATATCTTGGATCTGACTGTGTTTTCCCCAGAGTGTTTAGCTTGGTTTCCATAACATAGTTCCAAATCCATGGATTGCCTTTAAATATACCAGTGGAAATTTCACTAGAAAGAGTCACTTCATATTCCTTTCCAACTTCTTTCTAACCTACATCAGCTTTACTTCTACATAAAATCACTGGGCTTTTCCTCACCACCTGAAGATGCACAAAGGTAGGCATCATTCAAGCTACAATTAGGAGCTGATGACCTGTAAGCTTTCCTTAGCACACCACCAGCAAGTGTGGAGCTAAATATTGAATTATTGCCAAGGAGCTACAGGATATATGTGCTCATCTGAAGAGAAGAAATGGATTAAAAAGGTAGAAGCATTTTGAATGCTGAAAAAAGCCTTTACAAAAGCACAGTTTAGCAGGTTTTGATAGCAGATTAATCATAGTATTTGTAAAGCTAGTTGTTACCCAACTGTACCTGTGTTTTAGACTGTGGATTGCAGGCTCCAGCTGTACCTGCCATTGGCTTTCTTCTTCTTCCATTGAGCTTGAAAATAAATTTCCAGGGACTTCCTCAAAAAGCGTCTCTTCAAAATCTGGGTCTGAGACAACACAAAGAAAAATTAAAGATTTATAATGCTTGTTTTCATCACAGACTGATTAATTAAATACATTAAATTAAGTTTTCCTAAGTCATGTCTGTTTTGCTCATGACAGTAATTGGTAAGGGATCTCCCTGTCTTTATCTCATGGATCCATGGACTCATTGACTGCCATCTTACCAGTGGATGGAAAAATACATTATAGGGAACTGCAGAAAGTAGGAGCAAACCCAGCTCCACCAGGATTGGCAAACACGGAAACACAAAAATTTTTATCTTATTTCCCCCCGCTCCCAGTCCTCTTGAGTAGTGGGGAGAGAGAGAGTGGCCAGGTGGGCACCTGGCTTCTGGCCAGTGTCAGCCCAACACAACTTAGCATTACACTGGAATAATATTTCTTCTTTTGGGAGAATTCCCACAGCTGTTCCTTGGTAACACAGTCTCTGTAACACCAGAAGATACAGTAGGGATGTGAATGTGAGAGGCACATGTGAATGGAATACCCCAAAGGGAAAACACAAAGAGAGTTACCTGAAAGGATGTTTGCAGAAACCCTAGAAACCTTCAAGAGGAAATGAACAGTGATGAAACTTCACAGGATAACTATCAGATGGATTCAAGAGCAAACAGAAGGTCATCTGGGCTTCTTAGAAAAGGAGTCAGCTTGACAGGACATATAAGAGGTGATAAAAGAAAATTTGTGACTGCAGAGAGAGATCTGGGAGTGGGAAAGCACTGAGGGCAGCACTCAGTCTGTGTCTGACACCGGCAGAAATCACTTTGCTGCTCTTGCAGCCCCATGTAGGTCTGACAGAGTGTGGTCCCTGTCCCACGCAGTGAGCAGGCTGTGCCCAGCTGATGGGTGACAGTACAGGGTGTGGAGGAAGAAGGACCCCCAGTTCAGGGTAGGGAACTGCAGAAGGGCAAACCCATCTCCTCCAGGGTAGGTAAGTGGGGAAACACAAAAAAAGGGGCATGCCAACAACTATTCATGTAAGATTTTTGGCATTACTTATGAAAATGGTACTTAGAACAACGTAAGTTCATTACAATTTTCTAAGTGTTGAGTGAGGTGTTTCTGCTGTACTGCTGGCACAGGATTGGAATCAGTTAACTGATTTCCATTTAAGTACATGTCATTACCTTGTCAGAAAACATTTAAATCCTGGTTCGATATAAACCACATGAGTTGATACTTCTATATAATGAGTTCCTATGTGAAGAGAGGAACCTGAATCGAATTTCTGGACAATCTCCATGTATTAAATGATTTACAGGTGATTCACCTGCTCCGTGTGCATATCTAAACCAATTCAGTTAAAACATTAAAATGTTAAGAGACCTGACACCGTGGGATGAATGATGCCAGGCTGAGTCAAAAGACTGGAAAAGGAAATGTTGCATTATTTGTCTGTTTTTCTGTGGTCAGCATGAAATGTTAGACCTTGGGCAGACTTACTCAGAAATTTCAGGCTGCTTGGCTGCCTCCTGTCTCAGTTCTCTTTGGCAGTCTTGTGTTGTGAAGACAGAATGTGTTTCATTCCTTGCAAAGATCAAATATAAAACCTGAGCTTGAGCTTGTCTACAAACCTCTTGCTGTGTATTAATTTCTTATCAGAAGGCTGTCCATTCTGAACATTTACTCAGCAGAAATTTGACATCTTCAAGACACATGGGAAAACTCTCCACCTTTTGCCCCCATAACCCTGAAGAGTCTCTTTACTACTGATCATGATGAGCCAGTCTATTAAGAGGTATTAATAAATCCATTATCACAATTTCAAAATTTACTGGTGGATCCACCACATGTATCTGCTGATATGGAAGCTCTGAGTCAGTTTAATTTTGAGCCAGCAGGTTGTGACAGTGACCAGAACCTTACTAGTAACTCCCAATAGGCAAACCTACTGGCAGTGAATAATGCAACCCGACTTTTGTGAAAGGGGTTAGGACTGAACCTAAGAATAACATCTAAGGGAGAGAATTAGTATTTTTTTTATCATGACCCCCAGTTGCAACTCAAGACAAATGACATCCTTTAAAACAACACCTGGTGTCAAATGTGGCCACTTCAAAGTTCACCCTCAACAGAGTCAGTAATGATTTCTGTGTTTCATGACACTCACTGTTGCTTTCCTTTCTTCTACAGTACCTCAGAATAGTTTTCTTATTTTTTCCTGCATTTCTGAACTTTGATTTACCTGTGAAAATTACAGATCACTTGCACAAGCAGAATCAATCCTTTAAAGAGTAAGGAGGCTGGACCTTCGGCAGAAACCTTATATGCATTTCTATGTGACAACAGTTCAGTCACTATTTTTCAAATCATATTTTATTGCTTAAAGCAAAATATCAGTGATGGCAGTTTTTTCCTGTCAGCTGAGATCCAAAATCCTATATTCTCTTATTAGACCTGGGCAGGTTGGTTGAAGACAACTGGCATATCAGACTTGTCGGTATTCATTGCATCAGTCATGTACTAGACCTTCTGTGTATGCACAAAAGTGTTCTGAAAACATGCAGCAAAATAATTCAAAACCATGTTTTTTTGTGGCACGAGATAGCAGATTTCCTTTGATTGTAATTACCAGACCCCAAAGGACATAGTTTCTATGCCACAGTTTACAGTTTGTGTCACAATCACCTTGAACAGACTGCTGTGGTAAGAGGCCTGGTACCAAAAGCACACACAAATATGTAAATGTACCTCCCTTCACATACACAAACTTTCAGAAATGTACTGTTCTTTAGCTAGCTATCTCAAAATTATTGTTATAAAAATTGTTCACTTTAGAATGATGTATTATATATAAACATATGTGGTATATATTGAAACCAAATACTGAGGAAATAATCACGAAAAGTTTCTATTTAAATCTCACTAAATTTACAGAGCAAGAAGTAATGATAAGGTTAATTGCATGCCAAAGATTAGTGACACTAGATATTGTCTGGAAATGCACTAAACTAATTACTTATGTTCACAGTAAAACACTCAAAGGAAACCAATGTCTTTCATGTTCTCAGACAGAATTTAAAACTAAGTGAACAAGAAATGTCTCTAAGGAATAAGATGCAGAACCTGAAAGGGCCCAGAAAAAAAGAAACTTTGCCATATTTCACTTGATGGCACACAGAACACAGAAAAATTAGTTATATTCAGAAGACTGTATAGATATTTATGCTCTGCCAAGATAAGTGAGAGAGATTTACATTTCATGTGATTCTGTTTTACTTGTTCCTGTCCTTCTGATCATCTCTCTTAGTTGTCATGAAGGAAGAACAATAAGCAAAGAATTCTGGACTGGAAATATGGGGTTTTGCCTCTGCCAAACCTACTCAGAGAACCAGGAGAGGAAAATGAAGCACTCAGAATGTTCAGGAAGAGAACAGCAAAGAAAGCAGCAAAGTGTTCTTTTTTAAGGGCACAGTATAAAATGTCCCTTTCTGGGGGACATTTCAGAGGCTGCTGAGAGCTGAACAATCATTTTAACCCAAGCAGCTTAGTTTACTTGTACAATTTTTAGACATTCCTGAGTTTTACATGGTCATTTTTTTGGGCATTGCATCTTAACAATTAGGAGATAACAAATATCTTTGTACATTTACTTTCCAGCATCTTAGAATACTAAATTTCCTGGGGATGTCGCAGCTGGCATTTTGGAATGCATTATAATTTGAGAAGTGGCTGAGTTGTAGCTAATTTCCTGCATAGCAGCTCTCACAATGCTGTGCTTTGTATTGGTAGTTTTGGGGGTTTTATCATCTAAACCTAACTCAAAGTACAAGGGGGCAAAAATATCTCTGGTTTTTGACACTTCTGTTGTTGAAAGTTGTTATGTGTCATATTTGTACTTTACTAGGCCACAACTTGACTAGTACTCATTTTGTACCATTGAAGATTTATGGATCACTGCACATATCAGAATTCACTTTATGATATAAAGTTAAGCTTTAATTAAAGTTATGCTGGTAACTTTACCCATCAAGCAAGAATTTGGACCTGAAAAATTATGTTTGAAATAATTTCTCTATCTGCCAGCGTGGCTCTAAACCAAGGGGTGGGGTTTGCCCCAGTGTCCATGAACAGCAAAGTAAGTGTCAGATAAGAAAACTGGAATCCCTGCTATTGTGCTATCTTGAAAAAAAAAAACAAAAACAAAACCCAGAAACCTAGAAACCCTTAAATCGCTTCTCCAAAACAAATCACCCCTTTCAAATTATGACTATCCAAAAAAAAAAATTATTTCTGGAAGACAATTTGATTTTTTTAAGCTGTTTTTCTCTACAGAGGAAAGTGTTTGTGAAGAAGTGACTCTCACTACAGTGAAGGAAAAGGTGGCAAATCAGAAAGGAAAGAGAATGTCAGTAATTAAATACTGGAGCAATGGACATTATGGATACGAATACTTGTGTGGGTAGAAAAGCAAAGCCCAGCCTTAGAAGGCAGGTGGTACTGAGGTATTATTCATTGTGGTGACCTGGAGTTGAGGCATTCCGGTTCTGGAATGCATGTTTGAATCATTCAGATTTCTGATCTGGCTGATGAATCGTAATACCTCATCCTGCTGCTGTCTGATGTGAGGGAAAGCTGAACTTCCTGACTGCTCCCTCCAAACACCCATTAAGAAAAGTGGCACTTAATTCCACACTTGGCTGCCCACACCAACAGATGGAGGTTGTTGAAATGTACAGCTTCACAAAGAGGCAGGGCAGATACTGATTTCTCCCAGACAAAAGATGAGTGAGTTTAATGAGGCTGTTTTGGGATTCACCCTCAGATGGAAGAGGTGGATCCACCCATAGTTTGGCAGGCTACTGTCTCAAGACTGTATATCCCAGAACAGAGGGGTGGAATCTTCTAAGATGACGCTGATTCCAACTGACTCAACTCCACCTTAAAAGACAGGAGAAGACACTACTTTCAGCAGAGTGCGTGTTCAGAGAGAGAACATCAACTAGAAGGTCCTTATTATTAGGTCTGCAAATAGAATGGAATTGTACATATGCCATTTTTGTGAATTTTCATGCTTTATGGGGTTATTTAGAAAGGCTAAACTTCCTAGAGGTGCTGATTTTGAGCTCAGATATTAGTTAGCTTATCAGTACTTAGCATAAATTCTGTCCTTGACATTATGTTGTCAAGGTCATTAAGAGAGAAAAAGCAAAAACAGAATGTGAAGAAAAGAGAAGACTCTGAATAAATGGGTGAGTGGTGTGAGTGGGGTCCTGTCATGAGAGACGTGGTAAGAGAGTTAAAAATTTTGTCTAAGAGTGTAATGACAAAGACAGCAATTCTCCCACTTCTCAAACACATAAGAATGGATTGGGAAGATGCTTTTATTTCAGCCACTTTCCTATTTTATTTTCTACCTAAAGTAATAAAAGGAGTATCTCAGGGATAAAACTATATTCATTTTTTCCCTCTCTGTTGGGAGAGGGAAAAAAGATGCCATTATCATCACTATTTTTAAAATCATAAAGCAGTACCCACAATTCCTCTTTAAGGGTCCTGAAAAAAATTTAACCTGGACGTAAAATTAAAACTTTTGGGGATTCTGCTCTATGTGATGAGGAATATTTTCCCAGTAAAATGTGCAGATGACAGAGTATAGTAAAGTTTCTATCTTTATAGGACTGGTAGTTTCTCTTTAGCCCCTTACTTCATTTAACCCAAATACTGCCTCTCTGGGCGCTAATAGCACAGATTGACACCTGGGCTATTTCTGTAAAGGCAGCTTGAGCAACAGAGAAGGAAAAATACTGAGCACATGTCTAACAGTGTTGTAGCTGGGTTTTTTTTAAATGATGTAAAATCTGTAAAGTAGCCTTTGCCAAAGTAATGAATATAGTTTT
This sequence comes from Dicrurus megarhynchus, assembly GCA_013399195.1. Classification (NCBI taxonomy): domain Eukaryota; kingdom Metazoa; phylum Chordata; class Aves; order Passeriformes; family Dicruridae; genus Dicrurus; species Dicrurus megarhynchus. The sequence goes on along the minus strand of VXAD01001926.1, from coordinate 5,155 downwards.
ATCCCTGATTATAGTACAGAGAGGAGAATCAATAAATCAGAATTGATTGGGTAATAAAACAACGGCAACAACAACAACAAAAAGGCAACAAACAAGAAAAAACCTCAAGGGAAAGTTTGTTTTGCAAAGTATTTCTGCCATGCCAACCCCAGATCAGATACCTCTGATCCAGTTTTATTTGGACTTGAAGTTTTGGACTCCCCTGTGCAACTGTCCTCTGCACAAAATTGGAGAAAACTGGATACAAACCACACCTACCTCTTCATGATCCGCAGTGGTCACTGAGCACGAGAATTATCAGGAGTGGCATCTTCAACCAATCATGAAACTATAAATGTTCTGGGCACATTCTTGTGGAAGAAAAGTACTAAAAAATTATTTTTAATGCAAGGATCTAAGTCAGTCCTAGGAAAATTCATCATCCTTGTGTTTTGTACACATGATAATAAGAATGAACCTAATAGCTCAAATAATTTGCCTGTTACCATATATTGAAAAATAAAATAATTTTGATAACTCCACTGAAGGCTGATTAAAATTCTAGGAGAGCACAATCTACAAATACTCTTTATGACAAAGGATTTGACAATAGAATAGTTTTCTCTGAGACACATTCTGGACATTTTTCTGAAGGTATCTACAAATTAAAGTTGCACCTTGAGTGTGAAAAAAATCCTTTTAATTTCTCAAAGTATTTGAAAGAAGTGGAGATGGCAGGGGGCAACCCAGCTGCCTGCCTCAAGTGTTCATAAATTTTCATGTGGGACTACAGCATATGGAAAAAACCAAAAGACATTCATTCCACTTTTGAAAACCTTTTTGTAGTTTAATTCACTCTATCTGAATCACTACCTGAACTCCAGGAGAAACCTTCCTGCTGTTACCCATCAAACTTAAACATGAAAACAAGTACAGCTTTCCTTCATTGATAGCCGAAGGGGAAGTTGCCACTCCAGCACCATAGGTCATGTGTTCGTGTTTTATCATCTAAGAAAAAATGTTCATTTTGAAAACATAAAATTTCCTATCTGGATCTACATAACACCTTTTAGTTTCAATTGCCTACAAAACTCAAAGACAGTGTTAAAGTTTCTGTCATGTAGTTTTAAATCACCAGCTGGTTCTGTTTCGCATTAACTTTTCCTCTTCTTTCTTTAGCATTTTCCCCTTCTTTCTTTAGCATTTTCCCTCAGCTCCCACCTTCTTTTAAACACCCATAATAACATCCTTCCACACAAAATTTATTCTCCTTTAGATAGAAAAAAAGAGACTCTTACTTGTTAGAAGTTAGAAAAACAGCTCCAAGGGCATGGTGACACTATGCAAAAGGGAAGCTTATAATGACAAACTTTTGAAGAACTCTGATCTTAAGACCTAACCCTTACACAGACACACAAGTTTCCACAAACTTTGAGCTCATGTGACCAACTTTATCCTCAGCAGCAGCTTCTTCTTTTCTCGTGTATTCATATTCAAAACTTCCACTCAACTGTACACAGATTTACTTACTGCCTGCAGGTTACTTTGCATTTACTTCCTCCTTGTGATCTTTGTTGTTTACTTCCAGTCCTTTGGCCCTGCAAATCCTTCTATACCTCAGTGCAGTTCCTAAGAATTTTCTCCCAAATAACTGTAGCCTTTTGGGGATTACATCTTCAGAAAGTAGAGTCAACAGTGGTAAACTTATATTACTTAATTTAAAACTGGGTTTCTATTGAATTCTGTGAGCTTAACAGTCTTTTCCTAAGCTAAATTATTTTTGATTATATTATTTTATTAAAATATTCCAGGCAAAATAGAAGATAAAATTCATGACATCTATTTGGGATAATATCCTTGTAAACTGCCTTAAAAGTGGACTTTGAAATCTGAAAGCCAAATGTAAATATCTCCTTGATATTATCTTAAATTCAATATTGAATATGTTTTAGAAATTAATATTTTAATAGTTCACTTAATATTTGATTTTATAGTTAGCTTATGCAAGATATAATTCTTCTTTCAGAAAACCCTCGTGGTTTCTGTCCTTCAGAACTTCCTCCCACTGTCTTTTTCTCATCAAGCTCATCTTGATTATTTTATAGTCTTCAGAAGAAAAGGTTAATGAACTGTGGGTTTCAAATGCTGTTTTGCAAATTTTGAGTGCGTTTTTAAAAACGTAGATCTATGGTGTGCTTTCATCTGCCCATTTTCAGTGTCCGTGTCTGCCTACAGCAACTACCACAAAATTCCTGTCTCACACTTTTTCCTTTGGGGAACTCTGATTATGCCCAAACTAGCCTACACTAAAACTTAAACACCAGTGTGGCATATCATATGAGAGGAAAAAGAAGGGGAAAAAAAATACATTCATACATCCTTATTCATACAACACTATCTAGAATTGCCTTCATCAGATTTTTTACTAAGCTGTGACTAAAACTTGTCTAACATAGCATTGCATTTAACAAATAAGACCAAAACTCTTCTATAATATCTGCAAATGCTCAGAAGGATTTAGAAGTGACTTATTTGTTATGGTTTAACATCAAATATATCTTAGTTAAACTGTGAATGCTGAAAGCATGGGTGCAGAGAGAATTCTCTGTTTTCTGCCAGTGTCTGTGAGAAAACTTTGCTCTCTCAAGGATCTTACAGGAAAACAGTTGAGAGATTTTGTAAATTATGGCACTGTTATTGATACCAAAGAGAAAATATCTGAAGTAAGTGTTATTGGGTTCAGCCAATCCCTCTGAGGGGTGGCTGGTCAGTGAACCAATGGCCTTATGCCAGTCCAGCGTGCTAGGGTATATAAGTGAATTTGTAAATTAATAAAGCGTCGGTTTTCATATCATGATAAGCCGTCCATGTCACTACTTCCCTCGGTCTCTGCCCACTAGCAACATTGGACTTTCTCCATTGACAATGCTGGAGTAGGGTCCATGTGAAGAATTTCCCTTTCCAAGAAATATAAAGAAAGAAAGGAAATGTATCTCTTTGCATAACATAGCATTAGTACTTAGATGCGCTGCAGCCTTGGGCCACAAGCTGTGAACTTGCACCCAAATATGCTGAATTTTCACCTACTTAAGGCTCCAGAGCAGGTTCATACTGGAAAATAAGGAAGCAAGGAAGGTTGAAACTGCAGCTTGAGAAATAAGAGAACCAACAGCCTGCCTAGAGACAGTGAAGAGACCCAACAAAGAACATGAAGACTGCAGACCCTAACTTAATCTTTGGACCAAGCTGTCACATGAGGGGCAGGAAACTTAGACTGTAAGGCTTTAAATGCCCAATTTCTTTCTTCTGATTCCCTCTCTGGAGGCACTTTGCTGGAATGTATTTTGTCACTGTACTCTACAAATTAATTAGTTGAATACTGCCTGAGGCTCAGCTCAGGAAAACCTAGGGTTGAGCCAGAAGGGAAAACATCTGCAATAGTGTGTGTGTGTCTGAAGTCAACACAGGGCACCCACCAGCTCAGTAGAGCTGCCTGCCGTGGTGGGACTAGAGAGTACTGTTTGTTAAAGTCTTGGGTGGTGTGGATGATTGAGTGTGTGATGATTTTCACTTTCCCTAACAAGAAAACTTCATTTCTGTGCTGAAAGTGCCCAGGCACAAGTTTCAGCACTTTGACTTTATGAATCTTAGGCACCCTCCTTATACAAATAATGCAAATGTCATAGAAGAATTAAAGTTAGCATTTGCTTTCTCACTAGTGACATCTATGAACAACCAGAACTGGAAGAGTAATGCCTGTATTTCTGTATTACTTCCTCCTCCATCAAGCACTCTGATTATTATTTAGCGTCTTACTAGTCCTACTGAACATAGACTCTGCATATATTTTGCACATAAAGAGAGCAGCAAAAAGTCATTTTTTAGTGGGGGGGATGTTGGAACTAATCTCAGACAAAGATAGTAAATTTAAAAGGTTTTGGACTCTCTCTTGTTCCCACTCTTGGAGGTTTTCATTTATAGTGTTCCCTTACACATAAAATATGGGAAATTATTTTTAATCTCTAAAATAATTGAAGGACCACAACAATTTAGATGATCCTGCAGGACCAAATACAACTCCCATCAGGTCTTCTGAGTATAACTTTAATGAAATGCAAAGTAAAAATAACTCATTTTAAAAAAATCATTTTTTGACTTCCCTTGTTTTGGTAAAAGCTCTAGCCTGCCAGAAACTTGGAGTTTGGTGTTACCTTAGGCAAACACCTGTGTATGCTTATCTCAAACACAAATGAAATATGTCACAAGTTAAGGGGTAGGTTAGAGACTTTACACAGTGCTCTTGACAAAGCCACATATTATCCCATGAGCACAACTTAGCATAAATACGTACCATTGCACCACAGCCATTCTGTTAATTAGCCGGAAAATGCAACAAAAGTTTCAGCTACTGAGAAATACCAAAGGTTAGAAAAGGCTTTTAATCTGAAGTTTTCTAATTTATTCACAGACAGGAAAGTATTAAAAAGGATTTAATATCTACAGTAATTGGGGGAGGGGGGATTAGTTAAAACTGGAGGGGAGCAAACCTGCCCAAGGAACAGCACACTTAATTAATGTAGCACACTTCTGCTCTGTCAAATGCACACCCTTGGACACAACTGGGAGGAGAACACTGGTCAAACAAACTTTCCAGTCTTCAGCACTGGGGCTGTTTGAATGGAAGATGAACGTATGAGATAGGATAAGAACATTTTGGAAGCCTGGTCATCTGGACCAGAGTGGACTAGTGTAAAATGAATTTACTGAGATCCATTCACTGCGAGGTTTGTAAAACAGACTAAATGTACAATAAAATTTATGGCAATCAGCAACTAGAAAATACTCCTTTATACAGCAGCCAAAACACCTATTTGCCTTCTAGGGTATTTGCATGAAGAGCTTTGCATTGATGATTGCTGATTGAGTGTCCAGTGTTTTCTTCCACAAATCTTGTTGAAAGATCATGATTAAAGTGCTGGGGTAGTGCTGGCTATGACCAAACAGTCACTGACACAACATCCAGTGGAAATAACTGTGGGGGGAAGAGTCAATGTTCTGAGTGATGCTACTGGGAAAGACTGACAGAAAAAGACATATTGGCATTACGGGCAGAAGGAAACGAGTCAGATAATGTCTCTTCCAACCTTCACCCACCAAAATTCCCAAAATTCCCAGC
>VXAD01001925.1:577663-624746 GCA_013399195.1 Dicrurus megarhynchus | reverse complement strand
GGGACCCCCCGCAATCCCGACAGAGGCCAAAGCCACAGTTTGTAGCTACTGAAGTTTGATAAAAGTAGATTTGGTTGAGCAGCTCACAGGTGCCCCAGGCAGTAAGGGCTGCCGTGACAGGTAGTCACTAGGCAGTGTAGTCCAGGTATGCTACCACTAAGGGTATGGATGGGATCTGGCTGTTTCTACTGCCACCTCTTGAAAAATAAGTCAGAAGAGGTATAGCACCTGGATCCTGTCAATGCAGGATGAGATGGTGTCTTACTGTTTGACTGCATTTACATTCTTAATGGTCTTGGCTGTGGCAGGATGATAAACCAGGAAATGAAGATTGTGAATTCATTACAGTCCCTGTCTCTCATTCTGTCATTGCAACACACTGACGCATGTTTCTAACCCTGACATTGAGAAGCTTGGGCACTTCATCTTTTCTCATTGCACATTACTTTTCCATTAGCTATTTATTCCATGACAATCTTCCGTTCTGTTACAGCTTGCTTATTGAGCGTTGTTCTGACAAAGACTGTAGTAGCAGGTACGGTCGCACCCAGCCCGGGTAATCTGGGAGAACCAGCTTTCTGCTTCAACCTGCTGAAAAACACTTTCCAACAAGAAAGTTTTCAAACTTGATAGAAGCAAAAGATCTTCCCTTCAGTTTGTTAACATTCAGTTTGTTAACATTCAGCAAGTCAATCCCTTTGAATATGCTTGTGAGACGGACTTGTTTAAAGAGTAATCACTGAGGGCTGTGACTGATCTGTATCACACAGTTAGCAATTTATGAGTACATGCCATTTCATTTTCTCAGGGTGTCATTTTTTTGCTAAATTTAAGCAACACTGAAAAATTAAAATATTTGGAGGGTTCTCTGACTCTGTCTTTTCAATCAATTATACTGAGTGATTACAAGTGGAAAGGCCTGGGTCATTCAAATGTAGTTTTCCACTGAAGAAACACTGCAAAATGCAGATTAGGCATTCGATAAATGACAAAGGGATCACAATCATCACGAAAAACAGAACTAGGAGTACAAAATAGTCAATATATGAGGAGAATACATGGTAAAAAAATTATTTTTCAACATAAACACACATTACATTTCTATTTGCCTCTTCTGCTTTTCTAGAAACAGCCTCCTCTGCTTTTTAAATGTCATCCATATTTATCAGACTGCATGGTTCTTGACATTTAGGAATATGTTTTCATCAAACTGTAACTGAAGCTTTGACAAAGGGTACTAATTATCAAGGGACTAGATTTTTTCCCTCTTTCCCCCTTTTTTGAAGGAGCAGCAGGCTGCAGAGAAAATGTGAATTGTCAGCTACTTTTAATACTCCTACAGCAGTCTCTCTGTCCTTATTTTTGAACATACCTAGAAATAAGAATTTAAGTGTTTGCTGAAGAACGTAGAAAATTGAGTAACTTGATTTTAAATGACAGAGGTCATTAGATTATTTACTTTAGTAAAAACAGTTTCTACCTGTTAGAATTACATATAAATCCCTACTGGAGGAAATTTTACTAATATTTTTAAATGTAGTTACTGATTATTCACCAATGATGATTTAATCGACTATGGGATGCATAGCTTGTACAATGTCATGATATGGTGACTAAAAAATTGAAGCATGAAAATTTGAGGAAATGCTCAGTAACTAAACAGAAGACTGCATTAAAAAAAAAAAAAATGTACACTGTGCTGTTTATCAACAAAAGTTGCTCCTGTTAGAAATAATCTATTTTCTTGTCCTTATTGGCAGTAAAGACATATTGGACCCTAATCAGAAAGATGATAGTTTTTCACAAATGCCTTTCATGAGCCTGCAAATGAAGCCTAATGTAAGTGTATAGGTATACATCTGAAATCTATTATTCATCCATTTTCAGTTGCCTAGCAATGGCACAACTGCAAAGGAAAGAACAGTATGTGGTGAGTACTACATGTTTTTTTTACTGTTATCGATAACTTTGTGTCCATATATATCTTCATTATGATCTGGCCTGCCATCACGTATAAATTATTTTATTTCCTTGATTTGTCAAACACAAGCCACTTAGTTTGAAGTGAGATTTTTAAGTAAGAAAAAATACCAGATATTCCCATTACAAAATCAATTTTAATTTAGTTACAATATCAAAGCCTGCTTTGAATACACGCTCTATGAATTCAGCTGTGCTAATAGCAACACTTAAGTCAGATTATCTGAACAAGTTTTATAAAAATTCAAGGCTAAACACAACTTTCATGTCTGGCCCAGCCTTGTTTTAATGTCACTAATTGCAAATTGACACACTGTCTTTGCCTACTCTTTATCTAACCATAGTGTAAGAAAAGAATAAGGCCAGTCCTAATAAATCCTCAGGGATGACAACTGCCAAATAGCTACCTGTAACAGCAGGAAAGAAATATAGATCTTGGTATTCTTAAAACTCAGCACCTTCTATACAGTCAACTTTACTTCTTGTCACTCCTTTTTATCCTGCACAAAATCCCGATCAATGTTTTCATGTTACAATTTTTAAATAATCAGACATTTAGGAAACAGAAAGGAAAAGAAATTAGTTCACCACTGAAAAAAATGCACAACAGACCACCTCTGCCTGGCTCTGCATAATTTACAACTTACAACTTTCTCCCTGAGAGAAAATGCATCGTACTGGCCTAAAGCAAACAAACAAAAAAACAGAAAAAAACCCTCTCCTCCTTCATTTTTTTTTCATATATTAATGAAAACTAAGGCATTCTTGGCAATACTGTTCCTCTTATTGATTAGTTGTCTCCAAAAGCATAGAATATTGATTGACACTGATTTATGTCTTACAGCTCCACATAAATTTGGTACGCCTTTCCTCTTTTTGGTTTATCCACCTCAGCATCAACTCCTAGAAACTCTCTGGACTTCAGTGGATCAAGATAAACCAGAAAGGTTTAAGGATGCAAAGAGACGCAGTGTATGAAGGACATGCTTCTGCTGGATGCGGCTCTTTCCAGGTTATGGGTTTCAAGCATTGCAGAATGTGTGGCAAAAGAAATTGTGGTTCAGTACAGAATGAATTGCTCAATGGCCATTTTCCATGTTGGGTGGTGAAAAGGATGATCTGATCCTTCTTCCCTCATGGAAAATGTCATCGTCCCTCTTGAAGTTTTCTAATAACTAGAAAACCAAGAAATTGCCCTTGCTACTCTCAGGTATTCTAGTACTCCAGTATATAGCTGTTAGAGATATTTTCATGCCAGTCATTTGATTTAAGGAACCACTGAAGTTTTGCACTTTTGTATCAAGTTCTGAAGGCACTTTTGTACCACGTCCTGAAGGCGTACAAATTTCAACAGGATTTGGCTCACTTGTTTTCTGCATATATGTATAGGCAGATAATTCAGTAGCAGACCAAAATGAAAGCAAGACTGCAGAAGTTACAGAGATTAAGGGGTTTACCTTTCCTTCATGGAGGACAGTCCTACAGGGCTTTAAGAGGAAAGCTCTCAATGTATCACGTTCCACAGGCTCTCCCCACCCGTGTTTGGCTCTCCAGCCTCTTTCATTGCTGGACAGAGAGGTTTTTTTTCTCCAAGATTCAAGTGGTTATTATAAATTCACTAGTTCACTATTTCACTCAGAACAGCTGTAAAATATTACCTATGATCTGAGAAATAATCAACTATTTATCCTGATCATAAAAAATGTCTACAAGTACTTACTCTGTGGTAGGACTTTCACATATGGTCAATTTACCCAACCTGGTATAAATGCTGTAGCCAGGTGTGCCAGCTAAGACAGGCATCCCTTCTGGTTTCTGCAATCACCTACTTTTGATTATTTTTGCAGGAAGACAGAGCACAGAAATTTCATGGTGTAGTATAAACAGCCTTAAGGAAATAGAACATTTGAAGGATGGTGTACATAGGAGAAAAGAGAGAAGTAAGTAGAATTAAAATGTAGCAGACCCCCTGAGAGAAATTATTGCCTGGCAATTTAGAGTAATTTCCATTTTTAAGTAGTCCTTGTGAGGAAGAGCAAGAGTCATTTTCAGTCTAGCATTTGAATATTGAACTAATGGAGAAATGGTAGCTCTGCAGTGGCTTCGGCAGAGATCCAAGTGTTTTTTCCAGAGAGATCTTTTTCTGCTCCATATTTAAACAACATTTGTCTTAGAACTGCTGGAGTCTATTTTAAGGTAAACTAAGATCTCATTTAGCCTTGTGATATTTTCAAGCTTCACCAAGAAGCAGTGACAGTATGAAGGGATCAAAACTATTACATTCTAGTGAACAACAGCTCTGAGGAAAAGGACTTGGGTAAACAGATGCAGAACATTAAAGCCAGGAACGCATACACCGCCGACACTTTGGCCTACTTGTCATTTTAAAGTGTCACTAAATCTCCTCCATAAAGCACCCAAGTATGCCCAAGGAGGGCATGGGGGTGCTGAGAGAATCATCTGCTGTAAACTGTCTGGTTGGCAGAAGTGAGGAGTGACCTGTGTCCCTGTGCCTCTGAGAAAGCTCCCACACTGCAGAGCTCTTCCGGCACTCTGGCTGCAGCCCCAAGGTGGTAGTGCCTGTATGTCTGTGGCTATCCATGTACTCATGTCTTTCACTCTGAAGCACCTGAAAAGAAGTGGCCCACAAAGCAGCGTATTCACAGACTGACAGTGGGAGGATACAGCGGATGCTCTGAGGCCTGCCAGGAGGTTAAGGGAAGACAGTACACTCAGCAGGGCAAGGTTTGCAAATCCATGGAGAGTGAACATGCCACAAGCTATCAGAGCCACACTCAGGCTCTGTGTCTTGGATTCACTCTAACGACACCCAAGGAGGCCAGAGGACCCCTTCTTCAGCAATGTGGTTCATCAGGACCCAGCAACAAACCAGGAAACTGGGTTATAGGATAGCATAAAAATAAAATAGGTCACACATCTCACCAGCTGAAGACACCCTAACACTCTGAACAGAAAGATGTTTGCACCATGCAGATGTCTACATTTTTCACCTATGAGACTGAGTGACATGAAGCTACCCTGGGTTGTCCATGCTTTGGGCTGATGCACATAGTAATACTATGCTTCTGTTATAGGCACAGATTCGAGACCTGGGGAAAACAAGGATAAATTTAAAAAGATTGATTTAAGGTCTTTATTCCAATGGAATTTTGCTAGAAAAATCTGTGAGTTGAGTAGCATGCGTGTATTCACACAGCATTTGGTGGCAGAGGACAGGAAGAATTTGTGACTTTTGAATGCAAAGATAATATCCCTGCCACTTGGGTAACACAGCTGTGTACCAGAACCAGGTCACTAATCAATTGCCCCAGCATGGAGTTGCAGCACCTACTTAGTCAAACAAGTAAATAATCAGCTAATTTCTTTCTGTCTTCTGAACCATTTAAATTAATAATTTTGTTTAATAAAGCTTCTAAGTATCTTCCAACTTTTAAGACATGGAAATTTCTTACATTTTTAGAAGCGTCAGTTTTTAAAGAACACTGAAAAATTAAAAGGACTTTGTTACTTCTATAGATAAACGACAGCTTGAGAATTTGTATTTTGTTTGGAAAGTATATTTTAAAACTAGATTTAATCCAGGCAATCACAAAGCACAATCTGCATTATGCAGTCAATGCATAGCCAAACAGTAATTTTGTGAGGTTTGGCACAAAATGCAGTAAAAAGAAGCTTTTCTGGAGATTGCCAGTATCTCCAAATCCCTTTTAAAAGCATAATGAAATAGCTTCCTTTTCTATTCCTATTCTTTCAATTAAAAGGAAAAAACCACTTTTCCACATGCAATGTGAGCTACTGTTCCTATTTTAATCACAGGGATGGGAATGTAGGGCTGTCACTGTTGCAGTCAGTGGATATAAAATCACACTTCTGTGGCAGGACTACACCACACATTAAAACAGGGCAGGGATGCCCAATACAGCAAGGCTGAGCTGAGCTCTGTAGCCTGGCAATGCATGTTTAGTGAGCTGGTAAGAAGCTATGGATCTAGAGAAGGGCAACTAAATGATTAAAGATAGAGCAGTTGCTTACATAAAGAGACAAAATCTACAACTTCTCAGTTTGGAGAAGGAAAAACTGAAGGGGGTGCTGTGGTTTAAGCCCAGCTGGAAATAAAGCACTATGTAGCCATTTGCTCTACCCTCTTCTTCCCCACAATGTGGTGGAATGGCAAGGAAAAATAAAACTTGTAGGTTGAGAGAAGAGCAGTTTAATAGGGAAAGCAAAAGATGCCCACACAAGCAAGAAAAACAAAAAAAAAAATTAATTCATGACTTCCCATGGGCAAGCAGGTGTTCAGCCATCTCCAGGGGAGCATGGCCCCATCATGTGTGACCGTGACCTGGTAAGAAATGCCATCACTCCAAGTGTCCCCCCCTTCCTCCTTCTTCCCCAGCTTTGTATACTGAGCATGATGTCAGATGGTCTGGAGTATCCCTTTGGTCTATTGGGGTCACATGTCCAGGGTGTGTCCCTTCAACCCCCCAGGCACCCCATTCTCCTTGCCAGTGCAGCAATACACAAAGCAGAAGTGGCCTTGGCTCTCTGTAAGCTCTGCTCAGTAATAACAAAAACATCTCTATATTGTCAAAAATTATTATGAGCCATTATTATCAATTATTAACAATTATCAATTATTATACAGCACAAATCCAAAACATGGCCCCATACCAGCCACTGTGAAGACAATTAATTCTACCCCAGACAAAACCAGCACAGGGGGCTATGATGAAAACACGAAGGTGCTGGTGAGTGAAATGAATGCAGTCTATCATTCAACAGATTCTGTGGGACAAGAAGTAGATACCAGCCAATGAAACTCAGAAAATCAGTAAGAAAATATGGCATCATTGTGTTCATGAAGGGATTAGACAAATCCATGGTCAAAAAAATCCATAAATAGATACTAAAGGGAGATGGTCATGGATGGTATCCTCTAGCAACATGCATCCAATGATTGTGGGTGCTGGGAGACAACTGAGAAATGGCCAGGGTTGCTCTTCCCAGTGCCAGACAGAAGAGAGGGCAAGACAGACCACTGTTGTGACGCACAGGGTGTTTCTTGTGCTCACACTGATGGACATACCTGCCCTGGTGTAACTGAAGTGTACCTACACCATGTTCTGTCATGTGGTACAGATATGTGGGATTTTTCTAGAAACAGAAAATACATGGGTCTATGAACTAGATTCAAAAGATGTTTGCAAGGGAGCAGTTACAGAGCAGAATAAAAGTACTGCCATTTTTCAGGGTGCAAGCCAAAATATGAATTGACCTGGCTTCAAAGGAGCTGACCACATGTAATAAGCCATGGTAAGACTGATTTTTGCCCTAAAGAAACTAAACCCAAACTGCAATTTGATCTTATCTTTTTTATACAGAGGGCACATTACCAATTTCACTGGTTGCTATCTCATGAATCTATGCCTTGTGTTAACCCTGAGGTAAAAATTCAAATAGAGCTTTCTAGTGCCATTCCTGCTGCCTTTGTGTGACTGTGAGAAAGACAGTTAATTTTTAAGAGTGCATGTTCAGGAGCTCTGCATCTGGCTACATTAGTACTGACTTATTAATCTTTTCTGTAAATTTATTGGGAATTTTGGCTATTCTGTAATACCATAAATTAAGCAAGGTTTTCTAAGATTGACTTAAGTGGCACTGCTGAGAGTTCAGACCATAACTGTTTTCATTCCTTATTTTCTCCTATCTGTGAAATGGAGACTCCACAAGTTGCAGAACTTTTACAGTTATTAATGTTTATACAGTGCTCAGAAAAAAAAAAACCACCATACAAAGGCAAGATATTATTGCTTTTATAAAAGTTCGGGGACTTGTCTTTTTTTCTTATTTATTCCCATTTGACCTTTCAAAGGGGTGAAACCTGAACTTTCTGCTGTTTCTAAATATCATTTCAGGTCTTATGATTTAAAACCTTTAGTATCTTTGCTTTAGCATTAGTCATCATTAATGGCTAAAGCACATACATCCCATCTGATATTTTGAAATTGAGGACTAGACATTTTTAAAACAATGATGGCAAGGAAACAGACATACTTTAGCCAGACTTTGTTGGACCACAGAACTTATAATAGCTAGATTTTAAAACAGTAATTTCAGTAAACTCCTGTGGTCTGTAGTAATTCAAGAGCAACACCTTCCTACCTCATCATTTCTTGTGCTCACCCTCTCTTTTCTCAAGTAACCAGCTGACTTGGGCTACAAAAGCCATGTAGTTAGATAGGAGGCCCTGCATATGGCTGTGGGTCTATGCAGTACCTGTACACTCTCGTACCTCAACAATGACACAGCAGTTCCCCCAAAAAAGCACCTTTCCAGAAGACACAGTCGTCTAAGAAAGTACAGTACATTTTGTAGGCTACAGCTTCAGCAGACACAATTATGAATAACTGCAACCTGTTAAATTTTTTGAATACTATGTTGCTTGAAGATAAGTGGTTATCTGGCAGTGCAGAAGTTCAGTTGTCAATCACAAGTTAGATAAGCAGAATGTTTAAGCCTATCACATCTCTTTTAAAAAGTAATGATATGATGACAGTAAAGAAACCAGCACAAACAGTTCTGACATCATAAGACAACTACAATAAAGTCAGATACATCAGCATGACCATTTTTAGCAGACCGTTTAACATGGCGATTTTTTATATAAGTAAAATTTGGATTTCAGGAATGCATTACTGTCTGTGCAAATTTTTAATGATCTGTAAAATCACATTCAGCCACGTAAATTATTTATATATTTGTATACAAAGAACCAAATCTGGAAAATGTCTTTGCAATACATTTAAAAAACCACTTTGTTGATAGCTTTTGTTGATAGCAAAATATGGATATTATTTTTAAAGGAACTGATGGTCTGATTTCATTGTCCATTGTAAAAACAATGCAAGGTGACATTGTCTTCTGAAAGAAATTTTAACATAAAGGTTATTATTCAAACTTATAGTCAATATATAGAAGAAGTTGCTTCTTCGGGAGACTTCACCTGCATAAAAGTCACTATATCTTGCCATTAGAACTCATTGACAAATGTGTTTAATTTATGTTCAGTGTAATGGAACGACTCTGTCATTTCTTCCTGTTTGGACAGTTATTGCCACTTAGGAGTTTTAAGTCACTTTTAACCTTGGACGATACTGATTTTTCCTTTTGATGGTCCCTGGACCAATAAATTATAGCTTGGTTGAACTCAGCAGTTTTGTCTTTAGTGCCTGTCTTCTTCTTGGTTCATTTATGTATTTCTCAAGGTGTATTTTCTCAATATAAGCTCCTTTAATAAAGGAAATGAACAATTTCCATGCTCTTATTTCTTGCTTTAATGTTTTAAATATCTTTAAATTTCTCTGTAATTTTTTCCATGCTGACATCTTTGTCAGTGCTAACTAACATAAAATATTTGGACATACAGTCTCATATTTGGCCCCTAACCTTTCATATCCATCGAGAATATATGCATCATTGTATCTGTTACAGCACATCACCTCTTTTATTTGTAAGCTGTTGGGCTTTGCCAGTTCTTGGCATCTTAGGGTATTCATTTTCTTACAGACTGGTAACAGTTTTTTGAGGAGGACAAACATATGTATGAGGAATACAGTCCTTAAAGGACAACCTCAGGCATCACCCTAGTAAGGCTCAGGGAGTAACTAGCAAGGCTGAGCATTCAGCAGGTTTTAAAATTAGTGAGCTAAAACCAATAATAATCCAGACTGGGCCTTACAGAAGGGAGGAAACATCAGCAGTTTCAGACACCTATGTATACGTGCAGATATTCAGAATATGATGTACTTCTCCAGCCATACCTATGGAAATTTTGAGAATTCTCTGTAACAGGGATGTAATAGTTATATCTGAAAGCAATCTTTACTTATATTTTGCAGTTTAGAAGAAGAAATGAAGAAATCAGTTGATGAAGGATGAAGTACTTCTTACCTAAGTGATTTTGCCATTAACATGCCCCAGTGCTGTACTGAAGAAACTACAGAATGTTACTGAACTTTTCCTGCTGCTTCTATTTCTTAAAAAAAGAACAAAACAAAACAATTAAGAGATATTTTAATGAAAGGACTGACCATAAACAAGAATTTTTTACTAATAGGAATTTTTTTTAATATTCAGCTAGCATAAAAGGAGGAAGAAAAAAAGATTAAAATGACAATAAAAAGAAAGAGCAAGAAAAGAGAAAAAAAATAAGAAAAAAAAAGAAAGAAAGAAAGAATACCAGATACAGAAGAAGATTTTGTAATGAAAATAAAATTGCTTGCTATTGTTTAGCAGACATGTCCTGGAGAAGATGACTACTCAACAGCATTGTAACACTGCTGTTTAGTCATACGTCCAAGACTGCTCATTAGCATTCCCAAGCATGCATCAATTTGAAAGTGTCTTTCTTTCAACTCATCAATATGGAAGCACCAAAGTGCTCTTTATTTGCGTAATAGGCTCTTTCAAGATGTTCAAAATCAGTTTTGGCTCTTCTGGTTATATTCAAGTGACATCCACTCAGAGGGGAAAAAAAGTTTCTTTTTGTTAAATAATAAAAGCCTACAGTGCAAAGAAATAATGTGTTCTGGACTGATTGCTTTAAGCAGTGACAAGAAACACATGGTATTCTCAGACACTAAATCTGATTCCCAGATTCAGCAGATATCCTCAAAAGAACAACTGTATATAATATTATTTTGCTTGCCAGGAATATATTTTTACATTATTAGTATATTTATCAGCTAAACATGCAATCAGTCTAGAGAGTGGTGAGTCCAGTTTCAATCAGAGTACAAAACTAACTTTTAAAAAATTTTCTGCTCTAACAGGAGCTGTACAAGCCTCCTTCCTTTTCCCACTCACCCAGTAAACATTAGTAGTGTAAAGGAATGGGGCTCTAGGAGGAGAAAATTCAATGTATGTTTTGATAACCTGTATTTGTACCTCACTTCTTCTGTTGTGCTGTGTTCAGATGCTATGTCATTCATCTTACATCATATATTTCTTTGGAGCTAGGAGAGAGCAAGATGGAGTCTCTCTTATAAGAAGATACATCATAGAATCACAGAGTCACATGAGCTGGAAAGCACCAGGTTAAAGACCATCTAGTTCCAACCCTCCTGCCACACAGGCAGGGTTATCTTCCTCTAGACCAAGTTGCTCAAAGACCCATCAAACTCAGACTACAACACTTGAACACAAATCTCCTCCCTTTGGTATGAGTAACCCAACTGTTAGCAGCTTTCCAGCATATATCTCATCACGTGTTCCAAGAAAAAGCAGTTTGTGGATGTGAAATTTAACAAAATCATAAAGCATTCATGGAACAGTAAATATAAGAGTTCTGTAGCAGGTAAACTGCAACTGCAACCAGCAGGGATGTAAGCTGTACTTTATAAGGCACATTCACAACTATTACTGCCTAATTTGCCTTCATTCAACTGGTTGAAGGCATTTTTGTAACACAGCAGAATTTGTTCCCTTCCATCTCAGACTGCTGTAAAACGGAGAAGCAATATTTATATACCTTCCAGGGCTGTGACAACAATTCACTAATTTGATATAGATTGGTTTTCAAACAAAGTGACTCAACCACTTCTCAGCCTCTCCACACCTGCCCTGCAGAACCTTCTTCCCCAGATTCTCTCTTCAGAGCTTTGGTGAAACAGTGAAGCAGGACTTTCAGAGATCTTGCTTTGCTTTATGCTGCAAAGTATTCCAGATCAATTATTAGATCACTTAGCAACGGTATAACAATAACCAGGGAACATGTTTAGAGCTGGCATCAAACAGCATATGTAGCATGAGGCTGAAGATCTGAAAAAGTCTACAGATAACAGGACTGTTAGCTTTCTCAGTTTCCTCCTGGAGAGTTCAGGATGCACTTTTCATCCAGCCCTGTTTTCCTATGCTGTCCTCTAGCCTCTTGGAACATTCTCTTACTCCTGATGCATATTGCAACAGCTTTTCAAGAGGAATGTGAAGCTACACGCAAAACCTCCTACTCCTGTAGAGTGTAAGAAGAATTAAAAAAAGAAGGCTTGTGAAACCTCCATTGCTTGGAAGAGAGAAAAGGAAATCTCAGTGAGGAAACCCTATTTAGGCAAGTTTAAAATGCCTGGTTTGATCTACTTCCAGCAAATTTGTTCTTGTGTATCTCAGTTATTCACTGCAAAGTAAGTTTAATTGGACATAGGGTAATACTTTCCTGTCTCAGAGAGGGGAAAAAACTAGTTATATCCACACTTAAGCCATATGCAAAGGTATTTTTTCTCAAAGGTTGATACAAGAGGAAATAATTCCTACAGTTTCAGAATCACACATTTGTGCAGTTGTGAATCATTCCTGCCTTTAACACTTGACAGTATGTAAAGTAGATGGACTGGTTTTTTGCTTATATTCACTACATATCTGCTTTCCCCTGACAATACAATTTTGGCTTCATAATAAATCCCTGCTGCAAATCATCTTAAGAATTCTTGTCCCATAATTCACCCAGTGCTTTTTGACCTTGTTAACTACAGATTTTAGAGTAGGAGATTGAAATAAATGTCAGTCTTGCTGATGTGGCCTTATTGTTTTTTCCCAAGAAGACAGCTTAATATGCTTAGACTACTGGAAGTGGCAATGCTGCATGAATTTCAAGAGCCATAATTAATTTATTTTAGTAATAAAAGCAAAACAGAGTGTGACCATAACTTTTGTCCTGTATGCTAATGAAGCTCTAAGATCTGTAATGAAACACTGTTAAATATGAAAGGAGGAACCAGAAGAAATGCATGTTACTAGTAATTTGGTGTCCATTAGATTCTTTCTGCTGAGCTTGATCTTAAAAAACCCCAGTGTGCTGACCTGGAAACAATGAAGGGAAGTATGCTTTTTACTTCATTGTTGCCAAACTTTAAAAAATGCATTTTGTGCCTAGATGAGTTACTTCATCAAAGTCCTGCTTTTCTCCTGCAGAAGTAAATAGGCAAATTGCTATTATCAAAAAGAGCCAGAAGGTGCCATAGCAAAAGCTTTTTAGGAATTGGACTTGAATGACAATAGGTAAGGAGCCAAATATGAACTCAGACCTTTTGATGCTTTTCTGTATGCATTAACAGAAGAAAATACTATAGGGGAAAATATTTTTCTTATTTATACACCCTTCTTTTGTAATGGAAATAGAGGACATGAGGAGAAAAGTTGGGATCTTGGAAGGTCTATAGGTACGTAGTGCCTTCAGTACTGAAATGTCCTACAAGAATCATCAACTACACTGGAGACCACACTTTAAAAACAGTTATAACCATAAAAGAATGCTGCATAGGATTTTGTTGATGAGAAATGAGATAAGGTTGGAAACAGTTGGGACACTTGTAGAAGGATAGTACTTAAAAAAAAAAAAATTGAAAATCCAATTATATAATCCCAGTACCAGCCTGCTGATGCTGATGTTGACTGCATCAGAAACCTCTACAAAAAACCCTAAGGCTGTCACCGAATTTTATGGAGTGTAAGATTATGGATAAATATTCTTATTTTTAGGAGATTGTAGGTGGTTTTGATACACAGTGAATGCTGGAGACAGAACACATGAAGCAAAGAAAGGAAGAAGTCCTCCCCTTTGTGCTGTATGAGCTCAGGGCTACCAAGGACACTCTTTGGTCTTCTCACACCCATACCAATTTCTGGACATGATGCTGAGCTGAGCCATCTGAGATTTCCGTGGTTCTTCAGAAGAATTTAAGAGATTCTAAATTAGTTAATACCTGCCAAGGTACCCTGCTCCTTTCTGGAAGCAATTTCATGTGATTTTAAGCTGTCATTTGTTAAGTGAAAGTGATTCATGATGTATTGAAATGGAATTTTAAAATAAAATCTTTCTGAATTTAATGTTCATGAGAGCAAATAACATAAGTGAGGCATGATGCAAACAGAAGTAAAACAGAGCAAACTGTCCAGTAAGTTCTGGTTATCCTCCTTGTCCTAAAAAAGAAAATTCTGTAGCATTAGCCTGAAGTTTCTCATGAATAAATCCAGACTATCCGCATTTGCTCAGGCTACAGGAGAAAAGGGGTTGTATTCAGTCTTTATGTTCAGTCTCTTTAATCAGCTTAAACCTGTTTTTTCCTGTTCAATTTGCGTCAGTGAATTCAGAGGCACTGAGTTAACAGAATTGATTTTAAAATAGATTTCAATTAAACCATTTAATTTATGACTTTAGAAAAGGCATACTTGGCTCAACATGTAAAGGCAGACACGGTAAGTGCATTGACACACAGCTTTTTTTTCAAGACATATGACGGGCATGTTAAACATCTAACCTGAAGGTGTGAACATTCCCTCTACTTTTCTGGCAGCAAGTTTCCAGAGATAGAGCTGGAGCGGCACTATTTGATCCTGTGTAATTCTTGAAGTTCATTTTACCCTCCCTAGTGTTTTTGGGTAGGCCTGTGATGCTTGAATGGACTCCTCTCTCATGCCATAGAGAATTACTATTCTGTATTCTAGGTCCTGTGTAAGAGCAGGCATGTTCTGTGTCTGATTTAGGCAGTATTGCTTCGGTAGTCACAAGGAAATAAAGGATTGTGATGGTGGTTCATAATTTTGAATTTTAATCTTGAGGCTTAGAATGCAGCTTTATTTATTTGGAAGTATACAGAGTTTATATGGGGCTCTTTGAATTTGCAGCTACACTTAGCATGGAAAAACACAACTTTTCTCCTGTGTGCAATAAATGGTGACAACATGTAATTTTCTTCTTTGCAGTCCTCACTACAATTTTCTTCCTTTTAAGCAATACGTATTCTGATAAAACCTTCTCTATTAGTCTTGTCACCGTGTCACTACTTAGATGTAACTGTTTTATGGCTGAACACCCTAATCATTTCCAGAGGTACAGTTCAAAAGTTGTTTCTTACATGAAGTAAATATTTCCCAAGAAAACATTATGGGAATAATTCACTGAAGCACTTCAGTTTCGGTAATCAAAAAGAATATTTCTGCTGAAAATGCACTCAGTGTTTAATTCAAACATTACTACACACACTCCTTTTGGAAGATGAATCTTCTTTTCTAATTAACAGTGCTAGTAAGAATATATATAGTTGTATATGTATGTCCACATGTATTATTTCTATCATACTGCCAAAACATGACCTACTTCCCAGGGCTAACAATGGTTTCAGGTCAGGCTATTTCAGTTCCAAAGCTGAAGGAAGTGAAGAATGAACATCTCCACACAGGCGGCTGTACCGTCAGCAGCTCTGGCCAAGGACAGTCAGTCACGGAGACAGTGCAGGGGAACAATGCAGGGAGACAGGGAGCAGGGAGAATGGGTTACAGCTGACCACGGGAGCTTTATGGGAGATCAGGTGATGCTAGGAAAGGATGTTCTGACTTTAGCTTGGGACCTAGCTGGACCCCTAGTCCTTTCTTCCCTACTTCATGCAACCACATTTCACCTTTAAAAATAAACACAACCTTTCTGCTCACTTTATCTCCAGAGACTTTGACTTCCTCACCATCTTTGTCTGTACCCCTGCCCACACCCTCTGCGTGTCTGTGATGCTTTCAGTCAGCAAACCGCCATTACTGCTGGTTTTCAGAAGTCTCCCACTGGTATTGTTTCTCCTGGTCCCAGCAGCCAAATTGGGAGGCAGCAGGTTGAAATTTTAGCAGGGTTCACAGAGGAGAATTATGCTCCTTTGCACATTATGTTGAATTAGGCAGGGGGGATTTGTTGCTATGGTGTTTTTTCATCATACTTTCTTATCTTTGGTCCCTTACTCTCTTCTCATCTTCTTTTTTTTTCTTAGCAGTTTATGTTTCCCTGTTTTTATCAAACCACTTGATATCACTTAATGACACCTGTCATTCCTAATAGGCTTCTATACAGGATCATATCTTCATGATGTAAAAGTGGAACACAGCAGTGGCCAATAAAAATACAGTAGATGACTCATGTTGAGATAATATTCCTTTGTTGTCAAAAGAAGCAGGCAAGCACTATTGCTTCTTTCAAGCAACAGCATAGGGTCTTCAGCCTAAAGAAAATTAATTGAGAGCAGGAAATTGGGCTGATTTTTTCTTGCTTAGTCATAGGCTGTCTTGCTTTCAGTACGCCTGCAATTACAAAACAGCCGTACAATTTGGAAGGGCGCACAACCAATGATTCTCTGAACAGAAAAGGAGCCCATTAGGTTTAAAAACATGTAGCAATACTTTAAATATTCAAGAATAATGTCAAGTAAATTCCCCAAGCTGTTTACTAATTTTAAAAATCATTGTATGGATAGTTACTAATTATGCCCTTTGAAAAACGAAAGCTTTTTTTGTCTTCTTGAAATTTCAATGGCACCTGAAACAGGAACCTGTAGGATTCAAGCGCATTGCAGATAAATTTTCTCCCTGGACTTCTGTTCTACCCTTGGTGTGGAAGGCTACAAAAATATTTAATTTCATGCTTCTGCTACATGAATATTAGCTGACTTTGGCAACTCCATATTTATCAGTGGGAGACATTAATTTAGAGCCCGGCAGGCATTTCCCAGAGCATTAAAGGTTCTTTTAAAAATACAGCTGGGACTTCATTGTATGGAGAGCTATCTTCAGGTCTGCACACCACCAAACATTTTCTCTTAAAAGTCCACATCCAATTAAAGAGTATTGGTTGTAGGAGAAATACATATGGACACTGTTGCTTTTCATGAAAAAACAGAATACATCATAAGGGTCACATTTGGGGGCAGGGAGGGGAGGCACTTCTAGCCTTGAATGCAATAAGGAAAGAAAATGTTCAACATGGTGTTTACTTACATGAACTGTGAAAAGAAACAGAGATGAAACTGGAAATTGCTAAATGCAAAACCAGTCAATAGCAAGATAATGATACAACACAGTGAAGAAAGATTGATTTTTTTGTCCCTCACTCACGCCGAGGCTTAAATTTATTTGCTAACATAGCGATTAGACAACAGGTGGAATCTAACAAGTATGATTCACAAGAAAGCAGTGTTTAGATAGAAAATCACTATATAATTTAGATTATGGTGTAAACATCCAGTCTTTCTGCATGAATCCACCCGTGGATTAAGCCACAACAGAAATTATGATTGCAAATACAGAACTCTGTCCCATCCATAATCAGACCCTTATAAAACATAGAAAACCTTCTCCCTTCTAATATCCCAGTTTGAAAATGTTATGAACTATAGCAAATTGAGAACAGAGGTGGTAGTCCTCCAAGACCAATTATAGTTCCCACTTCAGCAGTTTTGCTGGAACAGTTTGGATGCAAGATTCTTCATGTAACTCAAGTCTGCCTCACATCATGAGATATCTTTGATTGCTAATAGTTCTCTCACTGAAAAATGTGTCAGGGCATTTCTGGTTAGAGATCACCAAGAGGGAAGTTTATGATCAGTAGACATTTTGAGACTAATGATTTGTTGTTTTCAATGAGGTTGCATTAGCTAGACAGATTATGAGATGAAACTACAGCTGTGCCTGTCTCTTCTATAGTAACCAACAGAGAGCTCCCCACCTTCCCCAAAATACTCCACTCCTCTCAAGCTGATCACACTCAAAAGAGGCAAAATTCAGTATTATACCAGCAAGCTGGATTTGGTAGCCAGGGGTTTGGATGCAATGTCAGTGTGAAGATGGCAACCTCTTGCTTTGGTTCATTTGTCACTGGAATAAAATTTGCCAAATAATCAAAAATTTGCCAAATAATCAAACAAACCTTTGCAAAGAAACATTAAGGAAGATAATTGTTGATTAAACTTTCTTCTCGGCATAAAATTCATCCTGAGGAAACCTAAGCATTTAGCAAAGGCCAGCCACAAAGTGGCCGTGATTATTCTTTTGTGTTGTCCTAAGATTGAATTAAAATAAGACCTGGGACACAAAGCGTTCCTGAAGCTTCATTTGGAAGAATTTGCTTCTAATTCATGATTCAAAGGCGAGATAGTATTTCTTTTTTAGGCTGTGTAATACATGCAAGTGAGAGCTTTGAAAAAACAGTAATAAGGCATTTTCTTCTGACAAACCCTGGAAGTTTATAAGTAGGGATCATACAAGGACTCTGCGAATTTTAATCCAGTCTGCATCCTATAAAAATAGCAGTACTTCATCTCTTATGAAGCTTTACTGTTTTGTATTGCTGGTGTAGACTGAGTCGTTGAGGAGAGTGTCTAAGGAGAATCATTTAGTGCATCTGTAAAGAGAAATGTGTTTTCTGTGAACTGAGAACATGAACAACTTGAAGACAGAATAATACACCAGAAAAGGCAAAAACCTGAGAGTGATTAAGACAATTACAAATATTCTCTCCCCAAAGAGACTGCAAAAAGCAGCAGCATCTTTACATATAATTACTTTTACATTATTGTGGCATTTACTATCAACTGAGCTATTTTCTCTTAAAGACTGTGAAGAAAAATTACTTTGTCTGCCACTGAAAAAAAAATATTCAGTTGAAAGTATCGTCTACATGATAATTTTTAAGATAGGAGAAAATTGTGTAACTAAATACTAAAATTGTGAGAAAATTTAACTGTGACAGTGCAGGTGCTGATGGATGAATATAAAAGGATGTTATGTTTACAAATTAATGAAAAATAAATGTTTACTGATGATGATGCCCAGCTCGTATACCAAATATACAGCAAAGAATGCTTTAGTGAACATGCTATATAATATCTTTGTTACATGATATTCAAAATTATAAAGCCTCTTCAACACTATTTTTTATCAGCTCAGATAGATCTCAGGAGACAGATACCTCCTTGAATATATGGAGGTCTTGAGTCCTCAGGAGAGAGTTGTCTGTCCACCTGGCACCTGGAAAGGTCTTCCTGCAATTAGACTTTTAGAAGTAGCATGTGCATGTTCATGTGCAACTGCGTGTTCTCCAAGGGTGACACAAACCAGAGAAGAGAAGAACATTTCCATGAACCAGTGTTAATTGCATGCTTTCACAATCTGCTTATTACGACCTCGGTCACTAGTATTTATGTCGTCATGAATCTGTGAGACAACAAATTAATGGCAAAGTAATGAGCTAATGACAACCTCCAGCCAAAGAAGCACTGTGATAGAGCAGTCCAGTCAGGGGAGGGCCACCAAGATGGTCAGGGGGCTGGAGCACATGGTGTACAAGGAGAGGCTTGGAGAGCTGGGTCTGCTCACCCAGAGAAGGGGGCTATGGAAGGACATTATGATTGCATACAACTAGTTAATAGGAGGGTGTAGATAAGACAGAGACACAATTTTGGAGCTACATGATGAAAGGGAAAGAAGGAATCAATGAAAATTCCAGCAAGTAAAACTGAGGTTAGATATAAAGAAAAAGCTTTTCACAGTAAGAGCAGTCAAACACTGAGAGATACTCCCCAGAGGGACTACAGAGTCTGTATCCTTGGAGATGTTCAAACTCAGCTGGGACAAGGGCCAGATTAACCCAATGAGTGGGACGTTGAACAAAACAGCCTCTAGAAGTCCTTTTCACCCTAAAGTATTTCATAGTCATATTACTGCATAAATTAACTCAGGGGTTGAAACTATGACATGAGATGTAAATATTTTTTTTTTAAAGAATTTTGTATGCGTATGTATACATGGGTCATAACTGTGTAATGTTCAAACTTAAAACCCTAACTTAAAATTCTAAAGCTTGCTGACAGTGACATATTCATGGTTCTTTCAAATTTGCTGGAAAAAACCCCTTTCCTTGTGGAAACACGAACATACCACGAAAATTTGTTAAACTCTGAATAATTTCTAGCCAGGTAACAAACTGCAATTAATTTCAGTGATACAAACAGAAAAATTTTATGAATGGAGGTAGATAACCAAAGATGAATTGAATTGTGTTGAAACTGATAATTAGTTTCCAACAAAAAAAACGCTGAAGCTTTTCACAACTGAATTACTGTAGAAACACACAGATGAGAGAAAGCTGCATAATAAGCTAATTGAAATGGTATTTTGTCTAAAATTTCTCTTAAACTAAAACACTCCTTCACTGTTCTCATGCAATTTATCTGTGACTACCAAAAAACAGTCACTAAGGTTTGACATGACTCTGGTACTCTTCTACCAAAGCTGTTTAGTACATGACAGTACCTCTTAACTCTGAGTAATACACGTTCCTGCCAGGAAATCTAGTCTAAAAGCAAAATAACACCACCAAATGTCAGTGGTTAGTGGTAGTCTCCTCTCCTTGGTAATGCAGTTCAGAGCTGCAGCAGCTCAAAATTAATTCCTTCTGCCAGCACAAGGACTGAAAATGAATCAATTTAGTTTAGGAACATCAAAAAATTTTATTTAAATTTTAAGTATTTTTTAGTCTTTTTCAAGTTATTGGGTATTCAGTCTCGATTTAAGATACATCCAAAACCTACACACAGTAAAATTCAGGATTTTAGGTGTTAACAGAGGCAGTTCACTTATAATCAGCAGTCAGTTAAACAAACATTTATCTTGGACAAGAAAGATTACAAATTAGCATCCCAATTCTGTACAAGGGATCTCCTACACTGAAACAATATTAATAGAGTGCAGGAGGACTGTTTCCCTCCCAGCCTCAAACCTCTATCCCAAAATAAAGGTATTTTTGAAGGTTTTTTTTCCTGTAACTGCCATCTGAAAAAAAAATTAAGTAACATAAAAATGAGTCCATTTCTATAGAAATGCTCTTGTTATTATTTAATCGGGCCAGCATCTGAGTGATTCATGAACAGCAGGTTGTAATTCAAGAAGTAGTTCACAGATTTCTGAGTTGAGAAAATTTAAAGGGGATAAAAAGGAGAAGAAAGAAACCCCTTCCCCACAGGACTTAAAAAACACTCTGTCCATGATAAATACTACCTAATTTACTTTAAAGCAGTTAACATCTACTCAGTTCCTTAGCTTATTCGGTGTTCACTTACAGAAACAGTTAGGCACCAGTGATGCCTTATGCTAGGCACTGTATAAATACATAGCAAAAGGAGAAATAACCAGTAGCTTAGAGAAATTTACTGCACAAAGCAGTTGTGAAAGGAGTTAATTGACATCTGGGAGTATTGTAAACAAACCAAAAATTTTCTTCCACAAAGTAAAATGCACTGGAAAAAAGCTGCCTCATGTAGGAACCTTTATATTCATCCCAAAGATGCTTATTTTTGTCAAACTTAAGTTCCTGACCCCAAGGCTGGGAAAAGTGCCCTTTGTTTCCTTCCTCACAAGGTGTCTGTCAGCTTGTGTAGGTAGGTATGCACTACACATACGCACACAGAGAGAAACATATGCTCATGTGTGCATTATGGGCATTTCCAGGTTCACCTTAAAAATACCTTGTAGTTACAATGCTAAGAAAAAGACTATTATTCCAACGGTCCCACAGGGGGATTTTAGTAACACTATGAAACAGTTGTAATTAGCTGGAACTTAAAATAAGCAAATGGAGGAATAAAATTTGCACTGCAGTTTAGTTTGATGTGCAGAATGAGCCCAGACAGCCACAGCATCCTGATTTGTAGAAGAGCGATACTGATTTTCCAGGGTACAAAAATACTCTGTCCAACTTTCTTCATTGCCTTTTAGTTCCTATTCTCCCTCCAGTCAAGTTAAATTGAAAAGGATGATGGTTGAAGAGGGTAGGTGGAGAGAATACTGCTGGAGCAAATAGTGCAGCTCAAATTCTCATTCTATCCCCATCTTTTGACTGGAGATACACATGGCTTTTCAAGATAAAAAGTCATCTTTCTAGAACACCTGATTGCTTTGCTCTTAAGTCACACAACTTTTTTTCTGCCTGCTTTCATCTATCTTTCTTGTATCAAATATAAATGTGATTCCATCTCTTTATCTGGCACAGAGAGCTTCTACTAATACTTCATCAAGATAAAAAATACTATAAAAGCCCAAACACATTTTCCATATTATTGTTGTAACCTCAGTAACAGCTAAAGTACAATGTTGTTAGACAGAATATCAAGAAAAATGAGATTTTTCTTTCAGATCATTCTATAACTATTCTTGCTGCAGGGACATTGGAAACTTTGGAACATATGTGTTTTGCTGAATAAGGACAATAATGGTGCTGCTAGTACTGATGTGATTCTCTGGTGACAGAGTGTGGCTAGTAAATAAAGAATTGATAGGATAAAAGAGGCCATGTCAAGAGACGTTATGTAAAATGAAAAATAAATCCCATGTGGAAAATCACTGGGTTTACACCCATTTCACTTTCTGCTTTCTGTAAGAAAAGATCACATTGACAAATGACAGAAGTCGGCAAAAGCTCACTGTATACTTGCGGTTTCATAGCAAACAGAGGTGATGAAATATCTTTGTAAAATCATTGTGTTGCCTTACTGACCATCACTATATGTAAGTGCATTAGCTAATAATGATTACCAGCACTCTCCAAGGTATCTGATAATTTGTCTGGAAACGTGTCACTGTACATAACACTGAGACCTCTTTTTTGATGTTTTCAGGCTACCTTGCACAGTGTCAGAGTTTCAGCTGACTGTTTCAGGTGAGGTATAAATTCAGCTGCTCATCAAAAAAGTAAAAAAGGCTCTTCCTCATGTCTCCAAGGCACTGTAGCTGGCCATCAATTGGGTGGCTGACAAAAGGCCAGTGCAGGATACAGCCTGCAGAGCCACCATTGTGGGGAATACCAGCATCATCCTAAGTGAAGGTGGGTATTATAGGTAACTTCTATTCTGGGTGAAATAGATGCACAAACCAGCTGGGAAACAGAGAGAGGAGAATTCCAAGAGGCCAAGAGAATGCTCATCTAGGAAGGCCCCAGGACTGGAACTGTGAATGATCTCCAAAAAGGAGATCATTCCCAAAATGATCTTCCCAAAAAGGAAGTTCTGACTCGACCCTTTGCTATGAAGTTACATGTAAATGGGAATTAATCTATACCAAATGTGAAGAACTGGAGATAATTTTTTCCTATCAAAAATTTCTGTACTGCTTAAAGCAAAGGTTAGGCATCTTCATGACTGGACTGAAAACTGCACTTAGAAGCTCTGACAAAACCCTTTTAGAGCAGAAGATGTAAGTGCCTGTGCAGTATGGTTATGTCACATCCTCATCCCCAGGTCAGTGCAGATGACTTTCCCTGAAAAAAACATTGAGCAGAAAACAGTTTCATGAAGTCATGCTTTTGCAAAGTTGTCAAAGTTTTTTATATACACATTTTCTATTTTTAATGCCCAACTCCTAATATTTTAGTTGTAAGAGATGGAATGAGGCTATTTATATTCAGCCATAATTTTTGTCACATTACATTGACAATAAAATTGAGTTTGTAAAGATATAAACTTATCCAAAATACAAGCTGTAGCTGCTAAATATCTGACTACAATGGGCAGTTTTGAAACTAGAACAAACTTGTTCAAGATGAGAAGAAAGGATATTGTAGTGAGATGTGTGATATACCTCTGTGGTAGCCTGACAAACCTGAAAGATTCTTGCCCAAAAGACCTGACCAGTTAAATACTTTGATTTTTGTGGGGGCACTTGTGTCCCTGGTCTATTACAGATTCACTGAATTGATTTGCCTGTTTGAAGGATCAGTGTCTAAATCTGGCAAAACCCATGGGAAAAAAAAGAAAATATATATAATAGAAAAAAACAGAAAATTCAATAAATCATTTCAGTAACACTTATCTTTTTAGCCTGAGGTTATTAGGAACATGATCACTATGGTACAAGGTAGCAAATTATAAAGAAGGACTGACTGGTGTTCAAGAGATGGGAAGCTCTGCCTGAGCACTGTTGGCTGAGAGATCAGGCAACAGCAGGGAACACAGTGATGGTGGAGTGAATGTCAATCCCTTACACGAAAAGCTGTAGCCCATTTTCCTTATCATATTCACAAAAAAACTCGTGGAAACTTCATATTTTGCAGTCTCTAAGTCCAACCTTATTATACAGGGACTGTCACACTGAATAAATCAGAACTGTTTAAAACCCTGTAGGCTGTTCGCACAACTCAAGGCCACCTGTTCTTGGTTCTGGTGCCTTTCTGTGACTTGCTGTAAACACAGCATTCCCAAGGTCAGCAACTGTAAGACTTGGTGGCATGGCTGCCCTCAGTTACATGCAGTAGTAGTCAGATTACATTACTGCTCACACAGTGGCCTTGCAGGCCCTCCATGAATAAATGTACCCTGCAGACAGCAGCTCTACATTCTGAGAGAGCACATTTATAAAGCAGTCACTTATTCCACACTTATTTCTATGTATGAATATATAATCAAGGAGAGAAAGATGAACAGCGGTGCAGTTTAAAAGCTACAGTAAGAATCTGTGCCACAGGCACAGTGCAAGCAAGGCACAAACAAAGCAGCAGGGCAGCATTTCCACCTGGGTTTCTGAATGCTTCGTCGTAAACATATAACACAGGACAGGGATGGAGCATGCCTGTTAAATGCACTGCCCACAAGCAGGGCAGGAATCCACTTAGTTGTTAATGAATGAAGTCCTGTCACTGGAACTAAGGCTGCAGCAAAGATAGATTTTTAGGCTATGTTTTCACTGAAGAACTGACACAATAGAGTGGTCATACCACAGACTATGCCTCCAGCAGAAACAGAATGATTGTGCAACCAACTCAAGTTAAAAACACACTTGAAGAAAATGTTTTTCCATATAATTCTACTCAAACCTGGGTTCAGTTATACTGTAACTCTCAAACTGGAGTGACAAAGAAGCGAGGGCCTAGCTACACTAACCTTTTTGTTTGCAGAACATCAGACTTCACTTGTTTGTGCTATCTTGTATATTGTGACGTGCATACGGACTCCACCAGCTCTTTGTGCTGCTCCCAAGATGGGGCACCAGCTAGAAGATCCTGGTGAAAAAATACATTACTTTCTTCATGAGTGGCTAAGCTCATCTGTCACCTGAAACAGACAGCTGAAACCTTCTGTGAAGGTAGTCTGAAGCTGTCAAAAAGAGATCTCATAGGTGTGCTAATTAAAGTGGTCTTCTCCAGCTGAAAAGTTTAGCATCTAGGGGACCTAAAGAGGAGGGTTTGATCAGTAAAATAGCTACAGCAGGTAAAGTTTGGTAATGTGGAAGTAAAGACTGAGAGTACATTTACACCTAACCTAGGAATTCCATAGTAAATGTTAAAGATTAAAGTACTGTTGGCATAGGCTCCACCAGTGAATGCCCTTACTGCCTTGCCAAAATACCTAACCAAGCTTTTTCTTGTTCAGACTGAGCTGATATGAACGTTGGGTTCCCATGCATATGTTATAGGCTTTACTGGCACTGTAAAGCTGGCAAGTGGATGCAGTCAGATTCATAAGCACTATCTTTCTGACTCCAGAGCATCTGGATGCTGTGGGCAGACTGTTCAAAGAACATGTAAACTACTTATGCATCAAACAGAAGCAAGATCCATGCCAGTTTAGCATGCGGTTCTTGAAATGTAAATTAAAAGGTTGAAGATGGGCTTCTGACGCATCCTGGTGAATGCAAAGAGACCTCTTTGTCAAGCGAGCGACCCACTGTCGCTGACCCACCCAGTTTATGTAGTCCTGAGGGGTGCACAGAGCCTGGGAAGGCTGTTCTCGATCCTTCCCCATCTATTCCACATCTGTTTGGTTTTTTAGCAGCAGAAAGTTTTAACATCTTGCTGGTGCTATTCATTATTGAAGTCTTCAGAGAAATACAGACCCTTGGACATAATGATAAAGAACTTCTCCACCCTACTGCTGCTCTTCATTACTACCCATGTCTTTCTGCCTTGAGGAGGTGTTTTTATTCACTTGTTGTTCAGCTTTTGACAGCTGGCCTACTCAACCTCACCCACAATTTTACGTTTGACTCAGTTATATGGTGCTTCACATCTTAAGGTAGTTAAGACCTCCTGTGTTGATTTGTTGAGAAAATACACTACCAGTCTACTTTGGTAACTTCTTGTGATATTTAACCAATTTTATCTTACCTCTAATGTCTCTAACGAGCTCTGCTTCACCATTTGTTATCTTATATACAGACAAAAGAGCAAGTTTGCACTTGTCTGTATCACATTTATTCTCCATTGAAAATATAACTGCTCCTTTTTTATTCTCCAACCATATAGTAAGAGTTCTTACTGAAAAGATTTGTTAAAAATACACAATATTGACTTTTTAAGCTCATAATGGCGTTTCTATCAAAATTGGTGTAAAGTTTCTACACCCATTTTCTTTGCATTACCCTCTAGCTTTGTCCTGCCAGTTTATATCACAGTTCAGTTTTTAAAAGTAAAAAATTATTTGTGCTACTAAAGGCATGATGACAAAGCTCATATTTTCCTCCTACTGTATGGAACCCTGTGTATTTGTATTTCTGTTCTCTTTTTACTTGTATTATTGGAGAACCTTTTATTATTTAAATATATTTCTCAAATCCTTTCTTGTCCCTGCCCTTTTTGACCTCGTAAGTGTTTCTTTGCTAATCAGGCCTTATGCCTTTCTGAATATGCTTTCTCCTTGTTCTGAAGTGTCCTTCACAAAGTAGTCAGCCAGCCAGCAGAACTGTAGCCTGCAGGTTTTTTTAACCCCTGTGTTGTTTGTAATATAAATCCTAGACAGATTTACATCCATTGACTACAGGGAATTTAAATCTTCCTTCACATTTGAGTCCTGGTGTCCTCAATGTGACTCTTAATATGGAGAAATTTCTTCAGTTTATCAAATTTTATCCAAGTTTCTCCTCTTGACAGAGAATACATTTTGTAATAAAATTTTCTTTATCTTTCAATGCATTTTTTTTCATCTGTGAGTACAAGATGAATCATGTCTTTATCATACAACCCAAGGTTATTTCCCATGGCCAGTTTTTCTGTGACAGCCATGCTGCTCTCCAGTGCCAACTCATAAAGCTCCACCTCTTGACTCATGAACAGCTTGACCACCAAAATTAAGGAACCTTTAATAAGCAATCAACTTTGTCCTGAAAAATTTGGCATTGCAAATCACTGTCTTGTAGGTTGATCAGCAGTGTGCTTTAACATCGAGGGGAACCATGAAATATGAGGAATGACTCAGCCATCAGATTTAGGAACTCCTCTGTTCTCTAGGCCATTTGCTGGAGCTTTTCAGTTCTAATAATGTACCACAGATTAGGCATTTTGTTGTCAGAAAGAGAATGCATAAGGTGTTCTTTTTTTACTATTTGCACTGACTTCGAAGCCGAAAGTTACTGGTTTTAGAGCTTTATAGCTATTTCAGCTTTTCAGCACCCGAAATGGAATTTTCCCCCTCTTTGAAAGAGACAAAAATTGAAGTAAAATCAATTAATTTTTGTTATTATTTGTGACATGGCTGGATAAAATATTTCCAAAAATAGTACTGAAATCCTTTATTTGATAAAGGCATGCTGTTAGTTATACATGGCTCAAAATAATGATTTAGATTATTGACAAAACCTTTATACTTTGTGTTTGAAAATTGTTTTAAGAATATAACAAATCTACAAAATTTCAACTAACCTTAGTTCATATAGTTTTACTATATACCTATTGTTTTGCTTCTAAAGTCATGAATACATGTGGTAAACAAGGGGTAAGGAAACAATCTGCTTTAATTAAATATAAAATGTGCTCCTCATCTGGTCATCTCAGAAAATCTTGGTGAGATAACTTTAAAATATCTTTTAACTCTGCAATGATATTTAACTTTACTTGCTGGTTCTCAATACAGCAGCATCTACCTACTCTTCCCTTTTTAATTCAGGCAGCACAGGTAAATTATGAATTAATCATAAATAGTATGAGTTAATTTTTTTCCCTACTTAAAAAAGGTCTCTATAAGCTGCATGTTAAAGGTTACTGAATTTGATTCTTCACTGCTTTCATTGGTGTAGCTGTTCAAGACAGATGCAAAGTCTGAGACCAACACAATTAACATTTTGTATTCCCTTTGTGCTCTCTGAGCACTTTATCCCCCAAGATACAAGGATTTGGATAACTTGGATTGTACGAGATAGGGATGAGTCAAAAAGGTATCTTCTCTACTGAGAGTGAAGGGAAAGCCCATAAAACCAAAGAGTTCTTAGAAAGATTTGTGGTTAATGGCTGCCAAATAGTACCCTATATGTTATTCCACATGCATTTTTGGGAACTGGGTTGTAACTAATTCCAAAAGCAAAAGGAAAATGAAAATTGAAATTTAAAAAAAGTATCTTTATCAAACATCAGATAATCCTTTTCTTGAAGGAAAGGTCTATTACTGTGAGTGTCAACCCTGCTTTCTCCCTGTTCTTCTATCAGGAAAAAATCCCAGTCAGTGTCAGCCTAACTATGATCCATCTACGTTTGCAGTTCTCCTCCCATTCCCTCATGACCAGGCCTGCTGTGCAGTACTGGAGCTGAGGTAATCAGTTTAGCACATGAATATGATTTGATTATTTTTGTTTTACATAGGCTATAAACCTGTCCAATCTGTTTTAAAAATCTTTTCAGTGTTCCATTCACTTAGCTTTTGCTGATTGAATTCCCTTCCTGAAATATATTAAGCAAGTGGGGTTAAAAGAGGGTAGTCATTTTTATTTTTTCACTTTTAAATGCAAACCTCTCTTACTTTCTTGAAATAATTCTTCATTAGAAATACAAGGATTTTGTACAGAGATTCCCATTAGCACTGTATTTGAGATTTTTAATCATGTACCAACCTAATATTACTTTAGTGGATTCTGTATGTGATATTATCCTTCTTTGCAGTTCAGTCATGGTCTCCTGCTGGCTGGCACTGGTGAACAGGCTACAGGCAGCAGCTGCTGGTTTGACAGCCAGTTCTGTTCAAGGAGACGATAACTGCAGGGCAATGCATGCCCAATAAAACAAGCTAAAATTGTCAGGGGATCCCTAAACAAGACCCTGCTACATTGAAAAAGAGTTAGTCTCTAAATAAACTCTAAAAGGTTTCTAGAAGCCAGGATGCAAGTGGAAGTAGTCTTCCTTTGGAAGTTTACATAATCATTTAATTTAATCCTTCCTGTGGTGTTTCCCAGCCCCTGCTCTATTTCTTTGATCATAATCTGCTAGGAAAAATGTCAGGAAATATGAGTCTACAAAGTGATGTAAATCTTGTTCCCTATCGGAGATGTGACTATGAGCATTATCTTCATGATATTTTCTTTCTCATGTATTCGTTTCTGCTCAGTGTTTTTCCAGTCCTTGATGATGGAGAAAAGCAGTGACTTTCAAGCTTAAAAACAAAATTACATTATTCCGAGCCTGGTGATGAGTGTACTTTAGCTTGCATGTCAAGGTGGAGAAAAGCCATAGTAGCATGGATATAACCTGTAAAATTTGTTATAACGTGGTATTTGCAACAAACCATGGCTTTTGGCTTTCATATTGTTTTGTACTTTCTGCAGCTCCATCATGGCATGTGTGATGAGACCTACTTGTATGTTTCTGTCTCACAGCAGTCAAACATTATCAGTCAAACATGGCCATTTCTTGCCTTTCAGCAGCTTTAAAGCCTTATGAGCTTTATGAATTAGACTGAGTTTAAAAAAAAAGGTCTTCGAAACAATTAATTTATGCCATCAATTACACAGAAGTAAATACACATATATAAAACTATATGCATCCATAATGTAACACAGACTATAAATACAGAAATTACCATCAAATAATATTTGCACATCAATACTTTTCTGGTTCTTTTAAACTTTGCGTTTACTAATTTAAAAATAGAAAGAAAGAGAAAGAAACTAAGAAGCATTCCATCACTATGGAAGCATATATTTTAAATCTGTTTGACATCTCATGTGATTACAATGCACAGTTGAGGTCATTACACTAAAGGGAAAATAATGGTAGAATGTAGAAGACAGTGAACCAAACAAGAAAATGTTTTGCTACTGCTAATATTTTGGTGTCTATTAGGTAAGGAGTTTTTCTTTTGTCAGTGAAGTCCTAGTTTGCTTTTAATTAATGTTGCATTACCCTTTTTAATATTAGCATCTATTTAAGATATCGTTAATAACAACATCTATTGAAGACACTAAGTCTTAGCATTAATTTAATGAGAGCATTAAACAGCATCTATTATATGTTCCCAGTTAAATTAGCATGATGGTTTTTTAATGGATATTTTAATAGACATTATTAACCAGAATATTATAAAATTAAAACAGAACTCAATGGGTTCTTTGAGTTCCTGTTGTAATACTCTGTGAAGCCACTGATTCTGAAAAATAACAGCCTATGTATTTTTAATTTAATTTAATGGCATTTGGCAAGAGCTACAACATGCACATGCTTTTATATAGCACAAGTAAAGACAAATACTCGCTGAATTAAGATGTGGCTGATCTAAAACCTATCTTACATTTTGATCCTATGGGCCAAATCCTTTAGGAAAGGGTTCTTTAGAAACATCTGTATACAAAGAGGAAGAGTTACACTTTTTTTTACTACCTGAAGTGTGTTGAATTTCCTGCTGAAATCATCTCTGAAAATAATTGGGAGTCAACATTTGTTCAGAGAAGGAAATATTCTTTTTATAAATTACTATTTCCCATATTTTTCAAAAAACATCATTTTCTGTTGTTTGTTTTTGAGACTACACAGTGGGTGTAAGGAGTAAGTCTCAATTCCAACTTCTACACCAGTTTCAAAGTGCAAAGCTGTAAAACTCAACAGCTCACAGATCTGCCTGTCAAGCTCTCATTTTGGTCAGCAAACGTTTAGTACACAGGCAGCAGAATTTGAACCTTCTCCTTATTGATTTTCTGTTTGTGAGCCACATTCCTGAAAGTATATATTTCATCCACGGTGAACATTATTGTTCACATCAATGAAGAAGGTCACTGGTCATTATCTTTTCATTTCAGCAGCAATTATGATCAATTCCCATTTTCTGTACTGATCTTCATTCTGCTGGGGGAAAGTGGTAGATGCCTGTCATACATTAAAAAACTTTAGAAAAAAGTGGCTTGTATAATCATTTAGCTGACATTTTGAATATGTCATTAACTCCTACATTTGGGTGAACCTTTTTCTGGAACTCTTTGAGTCCTATACAACCAACCCTCCACAAATTATTGTATAACACCTCAGAGCAAGCCAAGAACTTTTAACTAAATTTCTTGAATCACCAGTATTTTGTTTGAAATCCTAATGGTCTTACTCGAATACAAATCTGTCATTTCATGTAACAGACAAAGCTGGCAGACCTAATAGGAATTTTCCATTGGACTTATTTGAGAATATGAATCCAACTCTCACTGAAGGACTAAGCAAATCCCTTCCCATCTCCCAGAAAGACTTGTCAGGAAGTGCAAATGAAAAATCTTTACTTTTTACATAGCTCTCTTGCTACCTGTCTGTATCCATCGGGCACTTTGAGATAAGGTCATGCACAAATGGTGTTTCCAGGTTGATCTGTGTGCAATTAGAAAATACGTGCAATCAGTAAACAAGGAACGAAACTATGAAGGTATAGCCTGAAAGGGGCAAAGCAAACATACAGATCGAGAAAACAAAGGGTTTTGTTGTGCTTTCTAAACACTCAACCTTTTAAAGACATGTCTCAAACTAATGTGTCTAAAATAATCTTTTGATAAATGTGAGGAATATTTTTCCCATAACAGTGGACTTTACACTGCATTCTCTAATGTTGTGCGGAGAAGCTTCTGTTGAAAGAACATGCCCGGAGGTTCTTTCAAGAAAAGAAGATGCTTTTATTTATAATCTCCAGAATTCCCAAAATGCAGTGGGGTACAAGGACACTTGAAAGTAGACTTTATAATAATATGGGGAAAAGATGTGAATGCCTGCTCTGCTGAGCTGGTTTGATTATGCTGTAAAGTCCTTAAAAACTGAGTTTAACATGTCTTTTGGGAGAAAAAGGAAACTTAAAATAGGCCTTCATAATGGGTCTATATGAGTTAGGAAGAATCTGGTTACTACATGTGCCAGTTTGCCTTGATTTTTCTTCTGGTTTGGATGAAAATAACTCACAACTGTAAATCCATGGAGAGAATGAAGTAAACACAAGAGTTCAATACTTCAAATAGATGTTGAGCTTCTAAATTTCCATTTACCAGCCTTTTCCCTTATGAAAAGAAAGACTGCTTCAGGCAAGTTCCGCTGTTCCTATTATCTGGGCACAAGTCTCTCCTCTTGTTTTCCAGCCTTGGACCAGGGAATGGAGGGTTGGGCTGTTACTAGGCTAGGCATCAAGGGGGAGTGGGGAACCGCAGTTCCCTCTCCACATTTCCTGCCTTTATCTCTGGACAAGACAGAACATCTCTGCAGTGCCAGAGAGAGTGACAGCCCAGGACTTCACATGAGTGCCAGCTGGAGTGTAAAAAATCTGTTTAGCAAGGCTTTTGATATTCACTTACTAGAAAGGAATGGGTCTGTTGAAACTGAGTCTGTTCCTGGAACTAGCACATGGCTCAGGACAGGAAGAGGAGTGTGGGGGGCCAGGTACCAGTGTCTCCTCTGCATAGCACGGAAGAAGCTAAATCCCTCCTATTCAAGACTTCATTAAATTAAAAACATTTGTTGGCTAGGGGATGCTGACTTCTTGGCTTGCTGAGCCTTGTACTTGCCTGAAATGCAGATGACCCAGATCCAATTTTCTGTTCCAATTCCAGCTCCAAATTGGATGGAACAGGGACTTGA
Organism: Dicrurus megarhynchus; assembly: GCA_013399195.1. Classification (NCBI taxonomy): domain Eukaryota; kingdom Metazoa; phylum Chordata; class Aves; order Passeriformes; family Dicruridae; genus Dicrurus; species Dicrurus megarhynchus. The sequence goes on along the minus strand of VXAD01001925.1, from coordinate 592,105 downwards.
ACTTGCAGCCTCATTCCCTAGAGAGTGCCACTAACTTAAAACCTAGTAGCTAGAAAAGCTCCCGGGATTTTTTAATTTTAATTTTGTTACAGGGATTCAGAACTGGAGCCCATAATTGCTTTCAGCTGTAGTTTCATTGAAACAAATACATTCCTCTAGAATTTGATTAAAACAGATCAGCATTTTCTGCCAACATCAGTGAATCAAGAATATTTTTGGGAAAAGAAAAATTCTTTCAAAGAAGGAAAATGGAAAGGGGAAAAGAGGAGAATGGCAGGGGATCAGAGATAAAGGTAGATAAGCCAAAATAAAGTTCTGTTTGGAAAGGAAACAAAAACTTCCCCTTTAAAAATATCTAGAGCATTCCTGGTTGGATACCTGTCCTGCTTACAGGGCCAATAGACTTTCTGCTCACCAGTGAGCACCAGATCAGAGAAGGAGTTGTTTATGAATTCACTGAGTAATCAAAGTCGGGTTCAATCTGGAAAACTGCATTTACAGCCAGAAATCCATCAGAACTCAGTTTAGGATCAAGACCTTGATGCCTATTGTAGCCAGCAAAGCTTTCTCTTCTAGCTTTTTCCTCATCTTTTTATTCTTACATTTTCTGATGTATAGTTCTATAAGCACTCTTTTGTTTTCTATACTGCCTTCAGACAGACCAGGATTGCGTTTAATTGCACTGAGATTGTTTTGTCCAGGAGACATACCTCCTGCTTTGATCCTTTGAGTACAGATGTGCTGATGCATTTGCTTTCCTCAGAAGAAAAGATTTAATCTTTAGAGCAAATCATCTTCATCGAGGGAAGAATTTTGCATTCCAGTGGTCTCAAAGTGGAAGAGGTTAAATTTCTTAATGAGATAATATAATCTGGTTACAGCGAAGAAGGACGATACTGAAAGATAGTAAGATCTTTTTTCATCTCTCCCACATTATTCAGATACAAAACAGCCTAAATGTCTAGTCTTGCCTGTTTTCCAGCTCAACTCCTTTATAAGTTGTGGCAAAGTGAAACGATGGAAATTGCAAAGACTAGGCAAATGGTTAAGAACCATTACAGATATATGCAAACCCAAGGATATGAAAACACCTATAGTCTTGTCAACTGTATTTTACAGGTTCTGTGCAGACTCCTTAGAAGTGCATGAATTCTAGACCAAATTAATATGATGAGAATCCAAAGAGCTAGGGACATAAGAACAGGTTACTGAACTGGTGAAGAAATCCTCAAAACAGGAAAAGCACCAGAGCTCTAAACCACCAGAAAGCCATCACATTTACTGAGATGTAACAGGAAAGGTATAGAAGAAAATCTTACAGATTTTTTCCTTGAGAGAAACATAAAAATTGGCCTCCTGGTATTCAACTGAGTTGAAAATTTAAACTTTGTAATACAGCAATACTGCTACTTCAGCATATACCAAAATACGTGGCTGTTCATGCCAAATGACCTTTTGTTCATCTTTCCTTTTTGATAATGATTTGTTATAAGTTCAGCTAACACCAATTCTTGTGTATTGGTATTGTGACTAGATTGCTGAGGATTTGAGAATCTTTAGTACTGCAACTATAAAAAAAAATCAAAATCCTAACGGACTGGCTTGAAAATGAAATTTAGAAAAATACATGAATATGTGGATTATACTTTCTCCTGTGTTATTTGACTTGGGTGCTAGTTTTTTCAAGCTTTACTGCATAATTTTTTTAAGCTAGCTGCAAATGTAAAACAAGTAAAAAAAATAAATCTGTAATGTTCACAAAATCCCGAGGCTCAGAGTGGAGTTGGGAAGAGTGCTCAATGCCAAGAGAAAATGAGTTGTCCAAAGCAGAATTTCAGAATTTTTGTTTCCATTCGTTGTTTTACTATGGGCAAATTACAATACCAATGTCTACTGGTTCTGTGAAACTGTGCGTTTGAAATATAACCAATTAATGAAATGGGGTATATTAATTTGGAATCAAGTTCAAACTGCACGACTCACATCACGTTGCATCATTCCACATAATTTGTTTACAAAACAACTTGTTTCCTGCAATGATAGCATGCGTGTTTTGGGGGGCAGTCATTATTAAACCAGCTTACAAATTTTGACTGTGAAAAGGAAAGCATCTGCATTCTGTAAATATATATCCAATTATGTAAATTCCAGCCACCTTATGTTGATTCTGCTGTTTCTTTTCCTGATTGGAAAGAGAAAGATCTGCTCCTAAAATAAGCAGATGGACTTTCAAACGACAAGCTTGAATGAACCATTGAAGAAACAAAAATGGTGGAAGAGAAGACTGAAATCATGGTGGAATCAGAAATAAGGATATGCAGAACAGACATCAGAAATTATAGATGCCAATGCAAAACAGTTACGCTAAACGTGTTCTAGTGCTATATCACTGGCATTTTAATAACAGGGAACGTCTGAGAGTTTGTTTATAAGCAGGATGCTATGTGGTTCTAGTCAAAGTGGGAGCTACTGAGAGATGCTAGGACAGGTTTCACGCAAATCAGTTTTTAAAACTTTTAAAAATCTTTCCTGATTGGTATTCCTCTTACATCTGCTATGGCAGATACAGTCTGAAGAGGCCACAGCCCTGATGTGAATGTGATCTCTTAGTCAAGACCCTGGGTAATGGGATGGGGTTAGGCTCACTTTCTCAAGCCCAGAAGCAGCAGGACAGTTTATGAGCTGGAGCCCTAACTATACCCTACAAACAGAACCTTGATAAAAACTCTGTTAGTCATGGCATCCTGGCACAGACATAGCTGTAATATGGTAATCTGAATTTACAGTCTTCAGTGTCCTCCTCCACATCCCTACCATCTTGTATTTTCAGTACAGTTCCACTGGGAATCTGTCCTTTACAGATTGGCTATCTTTCTTCAATTAAGTAGAGACTGAACATCAATAAAAGCACCTTGAATCTCTGTTCTTAGGTACATTTGACACTGTGTAAAACTGTGGCTCTATTTCCCACTGCGCGATGACCTTTCTCTGAGAACACATCTGTTTTCGGGACAGGTTCCAAATCTGCCTTAGTTTTAACAGCAAACTGGTTCTGCCAAGGTAAGAGCCAACCTGAATCCTTGAGATGTGAAAACAAGTGAAACCGCTTTTAAAAATATATAGCTTTTTGCTACTACAAGCAGTGGTTTTGTGCCCATCTGCATTTGAGCTTCTCTGGATAATTTTAAAAAGCAGTAAGTTTTATTTAAAGCAAATTATAATAATAAAGAATTAAATTTTAAAAATATTTTTACTATAAGCATTGGGTTAAAGCTGAATAATGCATTAACAGGTATCTGTCAAGGGATACCAAAAATATAGAGGCAAATTGTAGAGAGAAACCTGAGATTCAGCAGCTTCTGAGTAGCCATATACTCAGTATATTCAACAGCTTCTCACCAGCCAGGCTGACATTAAATTAGGCTGCTAGAATAGGATGTTCAAGTTAAAGGCCAGTATTCTTGGGGTCAATGCCATCAAGCAAATTTATAAAGAATCAGAAGCAAATGAGGGCATTTAACTAAAAGGTTTGAATTTGAGAAGATAGCATAGTCAAAGATCAAACTAGCTTCACGCTCCTAAATTAGTTCTAATTGGAGAAATGTGGGTTCTATTAAATCCGACTTGAGACCAGTAATACGTCCAAATGGAAAACAGTAAGAACATGTCCCAAAACTGTCAGTCATCTTGTAAGCAATGGATTTTTGAGGAGTTTCATAATGGAAAATTTAGGCTAAATAATGCAATCTGTATACAGTGGGTCAGATATAGAAAGTCGAGTTCAAACGCAATTTAAATATTGCACACAGGGTTAGAGAAGGAAAAGTAGGGGAAGAACTTCAGAGAACTTGGAGTAAAATGATACAGCTAAATACAAACAAGACGTGGAAATGAAAATAATTTTCAAGAGGCAAAGAGAACTCCTGTACTCCCACAGCCAAATATCACTCTCACATTAGGAAGAATAAAGGCCAGAAAATATCAGAATAACCTTCATGTAAGTCATTAAACCTACATTTATATACCAATAGAAAATAGGTAAGTGTTCAGTTTTGATCATAGGCATCCTCAGACTTCAGATTACCTAGGTTCTTTCACCAAGAACGCCATTTTAAAAATTCTAAGTCACAAAAGTCCCATATTTCTGTTATATCTGTGGAGAGATCTTGGTACACCATTATAAGCTTAACTGTATGTCAGTGCAATTTATTACATGATTCAAATCAGAATGTACTTTTGGAAACCTTCCCAAAAGTTTACATTAGTGGATTCTTACTCTTCTACTTTAGGACTATAATATTACACAATGCATTAGAGGCTGAAGGCATAGAGCAAAGAAAAGGTTTAATTATAGTTCCGGTGTGGAAGCTATAAATATATGGCAAGGATAAAGAAGACAAGATAAGAAACCAAAAACGAAAAAAAAATACTGATGAGAAAATCACCTTAGAAATGACATCCTGAGGCAGAGGATATTGATGATGAATAGTAATAATATTCGATCTCAGATAGTGCTGATGGTTCCAGCAAGAGCTGCAGAGATTATCATTGTATTAGTCACTTTTCTGGGGCTTATTAGGAGAATTTTAGTTCAGTTGATTCTCCAGTTCTGGCTCAAGTGTTATGACCTGAAGGCAAAGATTACTCCGCTATACTTTCTATCATGAAAAAATGTATTAGATATATTTTTTAATTAGAACAATAAACATACATAATTTTCTGCAGCAAAAGTATTATAGGAGGGATTGTTACTGAAACTGTATTAAAAATGTAGTTCTTACTGTGAAAGTGAAAGACTTTTGCATATTTTAAGGTTGCTTCAGGGTATTCTAGCAACCCCTTGAAGTTAAAAAGAGTAATATCAGAGAGAGCCTTTTTCATCTTTTTCCAGACAGTACAAACCCCAATTCCAAAACTAACTTTAAACTCACTCTCCATGCCAAGAGAAGAGTCTCTTAATTACTATACTAGCTTTACTACTACTATAGTAGCCATACTATAAAATTTACTTTACTTTTTACTGCTATAGTATATCTTTAATGCTGTACTATTACTGCTATACTAGCTTTACTAATTTATTTATTGTTTTATTTTACTTTATACACTATTTCTGGTTTATATTACAAAATACACTGATTTATTTTACTTTTCTATTAATTAATTTCATTTTTAATATTGCTATACTAGCGTTACTGCTTTATACTAGCTTTATTACTACTATACAGGCTTTCCTACTGTTGTAATAGACGTAGGCATATAAGATATCACAGAGCTCATAATACTTAATTGTAGAAAATATAAGTACCATTTTCCCATCTCAGTATGAATCTGTGCATGACTTCTTGGAAAGGAAGTTTCCAGTGCATAATGAGAAGGCAGAAAAAGTAAGTAAGGAAAAAGTCCTGAGATATGAACTCCAAGGTTGGATTACATGAATGAACATGAAAAGCCTAAGTATAAATCTAGAGCTACATCAAGTGTTGTATAAGTATACCTTATGTACTTTGCAAAGGTGATTCATAGACTAAGTCTGTATTTGGAGGCAGCACCTTGGTGCACACTCGAGCTGTATCCACATTGCTGCAGTCTGTAGATTGTGTCCCAGATTGGTTTCCCCTCACTACAAAATCTTAGTGGTTATAGATAATTATAGACCATTATTTTGCATTTATTGACCCTCAATTTCTGTTTCAAACGCATGCTGTAACTGTCCCAAATACAGGGTAGCTCTCTCCTTCCCAAAGCCAGTAGAGCATCATGACAATCTAAATCTGCTCTGCAGACATCCCCAAAGTGAGTGGTCACTCATTTCCGCTCTTCCACCTGCAGAAAACAAAATCTCTTAAGCAAATCCTAACCTCCTACCAGGATAGACTGGGCCATAGCTGCATCTGAGTGCAGTCTGTTCTCTGCTGTCCAGAAACTTTGAACAAATGAAATTAATTTCAGATAGTGGAAAGACATCCATCTCCAGGCCTGGAAGACCTGAAAGCAGATTTTTAGGATGACAGTGAATTTCAGGACAAGAATAATTGCATTTGCCAAGTGTTTGGTACACCTCTCTGAAGCTCCAGACCTTAGAAGGACATCATTACCCCTTCAAGCTTAGTCACTCCTGATCATTAGTTTGAGCTAGGAGAATCTACTGTCAAGATTATTAAATTTCTCACAGACCTCGTGTATATCACCCAGAATGGAATGGTTTCAGAAGAATCCCTATACTCCTCCAGGTATTACACAGCTTCCCCAACTTTTCAGAGAGATAAATGGTGTTCATATGACCAGTAGACCCTAGGAGACACAGGTCTCTAAAAGGAGGGATGGTTGTGGCCCTTCACATGTTGGTTCATGGATTCCCTGACACCAAATTCATGAAGGACGTGTGGGAAGCTGACCCATTTTGGCTGATTCTGATCAAGGATGGATATGCACATGCACAGCCTTTCAATTTCTCAATGTATAGCTGTGATTCTGAACCATGAATGTAAATCAGCAGTATGTTGTTGCAGCAAAAGTGGCCAACTACTTTCTTGGCAGTATCAGCAAGAGAAGACCCTCTATTCAGTACTTATAAAACCACATGTGGTGCATTATGAGGAGGTCTGGAGGACCACCTACATGACTTGAAACCTTCAGCCCTCAAGGTGCTCAGAACCTGAATGAACAAAGCCCAGAGAAACCTGTTCTATCAGGATCTGCTTTGAGCATGTGGTTAGAATAGATGACCCCTAAGTGTCTCCCACAACCTCAGTTACTTTATAGATTTATGACTACATGTTATTAGCAGCAAACCTTCATGGCTACAAAATTTAGCATGTGGAGGCATCAAATCTTTTTTTCTCACATAACTCTCTAACCAGCACCAGAAATAGGAACAGAACCTCAAACGGATCCTCTGTATACTACAAATGCAGTTCTTTGTAGTATGGCAGTACGAGCTCCTTTCCGGAGGTCTTTCTAGAAAGGTACATAGATTTCTATGATCCTTGTGGAGGACTGTAAGATGGCATCAGATATGATATGACAGCATCTCTAGTGAAGTGAGACAAAACATGCCAAAAGCACGAGCTGGTCTCTGTACTCATGCTATGACATGTCTTTTCTAGGACAACCCCTGAATGTGTTCACCAGCATACAGGCAGTACAGAAAGTCAGACGACTATGCATCAGTGGCAAAAACCCTGAGTGTAAAAACACCACAATATTGAAATACTCCAAATAGGCTTGGTCAGGAAATTTTTCATGTTCTGATCATCACTAGAGGGCTGGTGCTGTTTTTCAGGGCAGATCTGCTGGCAACAGTGAGAGGCTGCCCAGCTTCAGACACAGGTGAATCTATTGCCACTGTGACTCCTACAATCTATCACAGCTCAGCCTGTAGAGTACAGTGTGTCACAGTAAATGAGACATTAGATTGTAATTAAACTGGCAATTAAACTGTAAATAACTGTGGCAAATAACCTTTTTCCTCAAAAGAAAAACATCAAGGATTTTTTAGAAGTGACTGCAGGAAAAAAATCAAACAAGTTCTATTTAAATTAGAGTACAAGGGAAAGAAAACTAATATAAATCTTCTGGAAAAAATCAAATGTAAACATTTTTATGAACCCCTGTATGATGGAAATGGCATGACCAGTTTCTTTAAATAAAAAATCAATTTGGTCAGAGATAAAGCTCAATAATTTTCAGAGAAAAAGCTGAACTGAAGAGGTAGCTAATAAAAAGAACCTTAGCATTGAACAGGTCTTTTTAAACTTAGGAATTACTGACGCTCTAATAAATCCCTGAGGTTATTCTGCAGATACCTTTGTATTTATGAGGGAATAATGATGATAATGCCTTTCTGTCATTATGGTGGGAAAGTGTGGGCCATAGATTCCAGAAGGAAGAAAGTAAGGCATGAAGGAGTCCACTCTAAGTCCCAGAATAACTTAATCTAGGCTCTCATCTTCAGAAAGAACATTTTAATTTATAGTTCCAACATCAAAGACCATATGAAATCACCATTTCTTTGAAAATCCACACTTAAGGACCAGGAGATATTAACCAAAATCCTTAAACTAATTAGTACCAAACACTCCTTTGGGCTGAACTTCTCCCTAGGATCAAATTACTGAACTTAAGCTAGCAAGCTCTTAGTCCAATATCAGTGTGGGAAAAGATGCGCTTCTAGTGATGAGAACCTTTATTATCTCCATCCTAAATCGCTTGTTAGTCAGTTTTTATTCTTTTATTTTCCTGGGGGTTGGTTTTGTTGTTTCGTTTTTATCCATGAAGCAACATTCTTTAGTAGCTACTTCTGTTCGCATACAAATAAGAATGAAAAACCAAACCAATGACTGAGTGACCTTTCCATTCCTCAGCAGGAACCACTTTATTACTGTACCTCATCATCCATCATAATTCTGACTGCACACTTCACCTCAATCCTGAAGGAAAAGGACCAATCCTGGTTCTTGCAGAAATGCATCTAACATCAGGCTGAAGAGGATGACTGTGACTGTTCAGACCATTTCACTGAGGACTGGCAATATTATCCCAAAATACATTCCAAGATGAACAGAAAGGACTGAGAAGGAAGGTCAAAGGACTGGCAAATGACGAGGCCAAAAGCAAAAAGCTTAGGAAAGTGATAGGGGATTCTCAATCACGGGTTTATGAGCAGCTAGGGAAGACGACCTTGCCCCTGACTAAGTAGGATCTATTGAGTAAAGAAGAAACTATGTCCCCAGAGTGCAACTGGAGTCTCTGTTACCTTAAAACTTTGTATTTAAATTCAGCACTTGAATTAAAATTATGCATTGGTACATTAGCTTCTTCAGGACTCTGAGACAGTTTGATTTATAGAAGATAACGGTCATGAAAACTGTGCTTTTAAGACAGCAGGTCTTACTACAGATTTATACCTAACTGTGAGGAGAGTTAAGTTCACTGCGTAGGATTTATTTTTCTTTGCCTAAATTTTTTAAAAAGCAAGAAAGGCCTTCTTTTCACTAACATATTGTAAGAACTAAAAATTCAGCTTTGACTTGGATAAATATCTATCAAGGTTTGCAGAGGAGACATTATTATTGACCTTATCATCTTAACAACACAGTTGGAGAGCTCTATTTCCTTCTAATTTATACTTGTGCAATTTGAAGGCTATGGCATATGCTATAGAAAAAGCAGTAAGGTAAACAAAACAATTCTTTTAGTTTGTAAACAGAATGGTGTTGCTGACAGACAGAACTGCCAGAGTAAATGTCAGTTTATCATATTGTATACTGGCTAAAACATTGCTACGAAGAAAGCAAAATTCAAAAATCTTTTCTAGTAATTTTATTAATCACACATTATTTCCAGTTCATTTATCTATGTGGTTTGTAAGCTGTTAAGCTCAATAGAAGTCTAAACATCAGAATTATATAGTGATATAGTGAAATATAGTGATATACAGAAATATAGTGACTGCATTTTTGTAAGAGAAGTAAATACATTTTTTAAACAGACAGAAATTCTTAGGAAATAGTGATTCCTGTAAAAAAAAGACTGTCACTCGCTTGATTTGGCATTTTAAATAAAAATACTAGGGTAATTTTACTGTGCCTTTGAATGAAATGACAATGTGAGCTAAATGAAAACAAACTCCCTTGAGAATTATTTATCAGACTACTAATATTCAGAAGTATTTTCTGAAATTTAAAATACATTAACCAGTTCTTTAGTAACTCTATCCCATTTTTAATTCACATTGAAGTTCTTGGCCTACTCTGCATAGTCAGATGGTAGAACCTACCATGCTTCATGGCTGGGCTGGCTTCCTGGGGCATTTTTGCTGTATGTCTGCTGCATGGTGAAGGTTTTGTGGACATCTCAAATTAGAGACATGAAATCTAGGAAGCCTGAAGCCTAAGATTTTACGTCTATTTCAGTGCTATATTATGATACTTATGTTATTCACCCTCACTTCACTCTCAGGTTGGTGTAAATATAAGCATATTTTGCACTTAAAAGGCAATTCATTTGAGTCTCCACACAGAGTTATGCTTAATTTGTATCGGAGACATGGAATGTCCTCTCTTACGTGCATCGTGATTATCATTCATTCTCATTTGAAAAGACACTGTTTAAGTCTCAACCCTCTCCTCAGAGGTAACACTGACTGCCATTACACAGATCTCCCACCTGCTTTGCAAGGTCAGCTCCTCAAAATTAAATTAGAAATCCCACTTCACATTCTTTTTATTACACAGTCATCCACATGATACATATGCTTACTGTGGATTACAAATTTTACATGGGTGAAGCTGTAAGAAGCCATAAGGTAAGGAGATTGATAATATCGGGGTGTTCTGGAAGCTAAGAGTTCAGGAGTTTGTCATTTTACATAGGAGACTCTGCCTAAAAAGAGAACTGGGACTTTAGTCCAGGTCATCTTACCTGCACTGAAAACATTTTTTTCTGGAGTACCACCCTGAGCACCACTTTGGTGAAAACTGACTTTCTAAGTGGGGAGGGGGATTAGGGATGCAGATCTGACAACCCAAAAGAGAATCCCTGAACTAGGGGCACCATCTACAGGGGAACAGACTGACACTGACTCAGATCAGTCCTTATATTACATAGCTGACATCTGTGCAAAGCATATGCAAGTTGGTTTGGCTACACGTGAACACCCTCTCATAGAGTACTTCTGTTTTCATTTTCATTTCTGCTGCCACAGTGTCCAGGAGCCCTGGGCACAAAGCAGGAGCTCTCAGTGTCAGCTGCTATACAAACGCAGATTAAAAGAGACCATCTCTGCCTAAACAACTTAGAAGCAGCAGCAGATGTGTACATATCAAACAGAAGAAAACAATGAAATCAGATAACAAACTGAGACAAACATCAGTGAGTGGAATAACAAGTTCTTTGATTTTACCCTTTGATTTTTAGCTTTAATTAAAACCACAAAACCCCAACATTTGTACTCCACTCTCTCTGCCCAAATGGTAATCACATACGTTGTTAGAAAAATCATCTTCAAAGATGATTTACTTCATATAACACTTCCATTAGTTGTGTACAGCTGAATAGTTACTCCAGTATTTATTAATTTTACTGAGGTTAATTCTCACTTTGGGGACATAGCTTCCTCTCTGTGTTTTCACGTCTTTCATTCTAACTGCATCATCACCACCCAGTAGGTATTATGTAAACTTTACTGAAACCAAGAGTGTGACAACAGAACACCAAAATGGGATTCCAAATGCTTAACTTTCAGCTATACAGACCAGCCCTTGGATTCTCAGTCAACTGGAAAAAACCCCAAAACAATCAAGAGCAGACATTTAATATGCTAAAAGAAGTTTCAGAAACATGCTCTTAAATTCCTGCAATCAGAAATTTGAAAAACTGTTCCATTTTCCTAAGCAAAACCCAATTTCTTTATTTTTCACAAAGGAACATCTCTCAAAAGGAAGAACTTGAGGATGGAAAAGACCAAATCAAAGCACAAATAGGAGTAAATTACATGATAACAAAGAACAAAATAAAAGCATTTTTCTGTTAAAGACAGGGATCTGTAATCTTGTGCAACACAAAGCCAGTGAATCCCAACAGCAACAGTTCAGTTAGTTTACAGATCTAGACTCTACCTGTTAAGTAAATTAACATGCCACCAATTTTATTTACTTATTTACCTGCCAGTGATTTACTCTCATTATTTACCTGACTTCCCATCTTGTACATCTATTTGTGGCAGTTGTGATACTTGGTCACACAAAGGCTGACCTACAAAAGCAAAAAAGTCAGAGCCTTGATTGCTTTTTTTTATGTGTAACAACTGCTGTTGCTCCTGAATTAGCCTCAGTTCAGTGACTGCCATTCTAGTATCTGCTCTTTATGTGCCATAAAACTTGCCAGGGTAGGCCCGAGAATATTGGTTTCACTGGTTTTGGCGCAGGCTTCCTCCTTCTTTATGGATCAAGCAGGAGCCTTTCATTTTCAAAATCTAGTTTTTATGGCTCATATTGCTTTCTAATCTTGAGGTTTTATCTTGAAGTCACAGCATGTAGAAAGTAAAAAATAAAAATGACAAACACTGCATCATTTCTGGTCTTGCTTTTTATTCAAAATTTTGCTCCTGTACCTCTGGCTCAGTCAAAGTCTAAAACAAAAACAAGGCATATGAAGAATATGATGGAGTCTAGTTCTTCATTTGTATGTAGCAGGATTCCTCATGAAACTTCTGAATGGCTGACTCTATTAAAAAATCTCTTCTGATGCACTAAAACACATTGAAAACATTTTAAAAATGCCACATAAAACAACAAAATAGGGTTCAGAATATAACTTCTTCTGGACTTGCATGTTTCTTCTTTTTTCTCATAATAGGCTACCTTCTTCTTCCCAAAACACAGCTGTGGAAGAGTTAACAATGATAAATACAGTGATCTATGTTTCATGATTTTAGTGGCTAGCATTTGGCTAGCATTCCAAGAATTCATTAAATGGCTCCTGAACTCTTCTAGAGCATTCTTGACCATTCAGGATATGTCACTCCTCAAGCCTCACAGCTTCCTTTGGTATAATTAATACAATGACTGGATAGTAACTACCCATTGCCTTGAAAATGCAGTAGTGAAATAAAACTTGCAAGACTGAAAACCTCTTTCTGTATGAATAAACCTTTGAACCTGAAAGGAACTGAAGGCAGCTACTTTTGCAGCAATTCTTTCATTTCTTGCAAACAAACAAGCTCAGAAAATAACAGGCAAAAACTCTCCCAGCCCCTAGGACAGCTGGTTTGGGGGTTTTGTTTGTTTGTTTTTAAACATAGCAGAACAATTATGTATGGACTACCATAGTCAGAGAGTGCAAAAGTGATGGTATACTCTTCAGGGCTACTACTAGGTAGCATTTCTGTTCCTTACTGTCTGTACACTAAGGAAGGGCCATTGGGCTTTAGTGATGTTTCTTGTCTTTGCTCAAATACTAAGACAGCATATGATGTGTCATGCCTTGTGAATGTCAGACTCCCACAGACTTCTGGCTGCGTGGCTGTTAGGAACTCAGCATCAAGTCCTCATAATTACTAGCACTGAAATGTGTGGGTTTTTTAACTGACCAGATAAATGATCCTAGAGAAAATAATTCTCGATATCTATTGTATTGGGACAGAGAAAACAGCAACACCTTTAAATCATACAGGGTGATCTGAGCACAGGTGACCATTTCTGCATATGCAGTTTAAATTACGATTGTTCCTCCTTTCCGTAGCTCAGTAAAAGCTTTACAACATAATTTCTTTTGCATTTGCTTTCCTTCTCTCCTCTCATGATCTAATGTGCCCGTACAAGAAAAACTGATATTCTGACTAACAGACCTAAGAACAAATGTCCAGCACGGATGTGATCAGAAAAACTGATCTGGAAAAGGACTGTGAATTTTAGAGTCAAATCCCAGCGTGAAAGTATGGACGGGGAATGGCAGGATACAGTTCTGTTGACGGCACAGTAAGTCACCTACGAGATGTGCCTGGGGGCTGCTTGACTTTCTCAGTTACCTGCTGACGATGGCATACGGGCTCGTCTCTTTGCCAACATCTGCTATTTACCATATTAAGATGTACTTTAGATAACTTTCACTGTCGTGTACTAACTGAAACCAACTAAATGGTTGTGAAATAAATTACTACTTTCTTAAATCTTCTTAGAACAACTGTAATCCAGCAGGATCATGTACAATAGTGCATCAAACCTGGGCTACAACCTGTATGCTCAGTACCTTGTGACCAATTAAAGGTTATGGGAAACTCTTACATAAATACCACCCTGCTATGTTTACAATTTTGCAGTTAAATTTGTTTTTCTCCTCTTCGAGGAATATTGCTTGTTATCCTCTTTGAGGGTATAAATGCAGCAATAATATATGCTGAGGAACAAAGAACTTTAGTCTGTTGTGTTTTTAAAAGCTAAGCTTACATCTAAATCTATTTCCATTTCCCTCTGGAACCTGAGCAACTTTTTATGTTATATTAAACATTAGACAAATAGGGTAGATCTAATTAAAAGTTGAAGAAATGTGCTTCCCTTAATTGAATTTGTTACAGTTACATTTTGCAGACCAATGTTAATCAAAGCTCCAGTTCAGAGTGGCTGGATCAAGGGAATTAAGTTAACCCTTGCACGTCCTTACCTGAACACGCGATAGTCTGCTCTCGCCTAAGCCACAGACGCCAATTACGACTCGCCGCTCGGTCGCGACTGCCCGGCGCGGGCTGCCCGGGGGCGGCGGCAGCGGGAGGGCTGCGCCCCGCAGGCTCGCTAACAGTACCAACTACGCCCGGCGGGGGTGGCCGCCGCCCCGCGACCTACGGGCGAGGGCCACCGCCGCGCCTCGCCCGGAGCACCCGGCTCGCCCGACGGCCGCTGGGCTTGTGGCACGGCGCCTCATGCCGCCCAGCGACAGCCCCGCGGC